>NMRA01000383.1:91585-126275 GCA_002633005.1 Phoronis australis | reverse complement strand
CCCCCCCATCAGCGCTGCGCGCCTCAGATTTGCGCTTTGCACGAGTCGTCAGTCTCACGAATTTGGACCCCCAATTTTCTAATCCTAGATGAGTCCCTGGCGGGAACCCTTAAATTTAGCCTGGAATCAAAGTTAACAGCTCAAATTTCCTTCACAGTATGCAGATAGATTTAACAGTGAAGGGTCAAGGCATGGCTACTGTGGGGTCATTGTAGTGACAGTGGTGAAGGTCATATTACGGCTGATAGCGCCACCTAGTGATAACCTCCAATGCCTGTTAACTACTAAAGCTACAAATGAACTTGGCAGATAACCTCAGTGGTTCGAATTCATGGGTGGTGGGAAAAGACCGTAACATGTATTGTCAGTGTAACCAGCTCTTAATTCTTTATTTCAAAACCCATTAATGATAGCTCTAAAAATTGATAAAAAGCTTAAGACTAATGTATTGTAGCGTATCATAATCCAGATACAATATTAGTAACTGAGATATTTGCTGTTGCAAACTCCAGCTTTTACCAGTGGCGGATTTAGAAGGGGGCCAAGGGGGCTATGGCCCCCCCATAGAATTCTCCCAGATTCCATTTGTCAGTTTGGGAGTGCGAATGTCTGACGGAAAATCCTGGCTAATACTCTGCTCCTGGCCCCTCCCCTCCAACTCAAAATCTTGGATCTGCCCCTGTTTATAATGTCATGAATGTGCAAGTCATTGCTTTACATGTTATCAGCCCACCATCCATCTATGAAATGGTTTTATTTGCCATTTACATTGGAAACTATGGTGACCTCCCTCGTTGATGTTATTTTGTTGGTTGTTCTCTGAATCTCCAGCCCTCTCTTCATTCTTTATCTAAACTTCAAATGAGATAGCAAATTTTCAAATAGACTTTGAGTTGAACAAATGAAAGTGCATAAAGTGAAGATGTTCATGTAAAACTCTTTTATGAAATGTTTGAGTTAATGCAAATGAATATTGAATGGTGGGATCTTAGTCAGCGGGACAAAATGTTTCCATGGGTTAGAGTGATACACACGTTGACCAATAGAGGGCACTGGAAACTATGTCATTGGCTTATATGCTGACTGAGGAATCCCATGGCTGTAACAGGACTTCAACAGGACTTATATTAGTTACTACTTCAATGTTATGTGAACTGTTGTGGTCAGTGTCCCCTGTACAAAATGAATGATAGTTCTTGAGAATGGATGGCTTTAGGTGCTGTGAAATAAGTGTTGGCAGCTGTCATTGTTGTAACATGGATAATGGCGTGTTCTGGGGGATTCTCTTATGACCCAATGCTGGAGATCCAGGTAAAGTTCACTAGCTGACTGCATGAACTTGCGTAATCTCGTGAAGTCTTGCTTTTCTAGCGAGGTCCTAGCGTTTTTTAACCCTACCCTGTTATATCATTTTTAGGCAGTCATGTGATGAAATACGATACTGTTTCTTAGCTCTTTAATTTTGCAAACATTCAAAAAAGATTACATAACAAAGTACAGGAATTATTGATTAGTATTTGTGATAAGTAATAATCCATTTATTATTTAACCAATTTATTAATTTATCTCGTACAAGTAGAAATAAATGCAATAAAAACAAAACAGGTGCAGCTTGGATGAGATAGCTAAAGTCTTATTTCTATCATGGCTCAGGGAAGAAGGTTAAATAAAATGTATCGTAAAAAATGAATACAAATAAATATAATTGCTCAAAAGATGTTCAACTTGAATCTGTCAATGACAAAAGATAGACACTAACATGTATTTGCAAAGTGAATAACTTGCTTAATGTTTAGTGTTTCTTGATATCTTGGAAATGTTTCTTTTGTGTGTTTGTTGTACAGAAAGAGCAGTTCATTTGTAGTAGCTAAACATAATACAATTTTATTTGGACTTTAAAGGTCCTTTCATACTAACGTCAACGCATCAATGTTTTGGAGAGTTGCACTCAGTGGGAACGATTAACTTCGGTCCTGGATCCGGGCCTCCTTTGTACCTCTCTATGGCTTTATGGTGTGCCCTGATTGTGATACGTAGTGATCGTCCCTGATACAAGTCGGTGACAACTTTTCCAAAACTGTGGGCTGCTCGTCTTTTTCCTTTCTGCTCTGTTTACCCACAGTTCCTAGATTTTCATGTATTTTGTCAAAAGGTGTCGCCACCCTTTCCCTGCCCTTTCCGTTGTCTTGAGCGCCTGTAATCATTACTTGTTGGAAATAAAAGTCAAACTGATCCAGGTTTATGTAATTGAAAGTAGTTTTATATTTGGCCACTAGGTGACATTGTACTTTTTAAGAAGTTCGATTTTTTACTTCTATTTTGCTCATTTTATTTTTTCAAATTGACCAGTATTGTTCATTTGTGCTTGTTAGAATGGATCAGACAATACTTTTTGATTGATAATGATAAAATGTGCATGAAGTCGTTAATTTCAATAACGTGTCATTTTTCACAAAATTTTGTGGCAATTGCACAGAAATATGTCAACTCAATCATGGGCAATCTTTATATGTGAGACGTAAACACATGGAGGGGGCTGAAAAATGTGAAAACAACATCTCCAGATTAATGTACAAAGAATACCTATGTTGCAAAGCTGACTCAGTCTAGGGACCTCTTACTACATAGCTTCTATCTTACAATAACCTCTTCTGTTATAAACATCAGATAACTCTTTCCACACACCATAAATTACAGCAGTGCCTGTCAAAGGTCAAACACAGAATTCCACTTAAGTGATTACCTGCAGGCATTCAGTTCACTCATTGGCTGCCTGGCTTGGTGGCTCCCATGTCATGAACCCTCTCCTGACCCCTGACCTCTCGATTGTGTATTGAGGCTATGTAATTGATTAGAGTGATTAGCCATACTGTATGTGTATATATCAGTACTGATAGGCAATGTAAACTTTAGTCTTTGTGTGCCAGTAATAGTGGCTAACACTTTAAAACTGATCTCTGCTCACCTCTTGTTGAAGGCAGTTGTTGAGCTAGCATCGTAGTTGTCTGATAAAGCCAGGCTGTTGGGGAGACTAAAAGTTTGAACTTAAAAGAGGTAAATATGCGATACTGTCCTGTCATGTGTTTTTGGTTGAGCTGGCTTGGTGTGTGGGTATGGATGATGGGGGGTGGGATAAGTAAATAGAGCTGGCTTGGTGTATGGGTAGTGATGATAGGGGGTAGGATAAGTAAACAGAGCGGCAACGACTGTTGTTTTGTTAGAATAAATGTAGGTTGAGCAAAATGGGATGAGAAAAGTTCGTTGTGTTCCTATGCTGTTGATGACTGTTGTCATGGTAATCAACAGGCACAAATCCTTCAAGTTTGACTATCTTTTTAGTTTTGTATGTTTGTTAGTTTATTTTTAAGCCTCTTGAGTCAGCCATCTAATTTTTGTGGCATTCATGAGCATACATAAGGTTATGTTGGGACACTAGAAAAATGTGCACATTTGACTAAGACAGGATTACCATATCTCTGGAATGGCTGATGCATGGGAAGCACCTTCTGTTTTGGCGCTGTTCTGCAAAATGCTATTAGGAGTTGTTTGTAAAATGATCTACTTTTGCATGAGTAGCTATGAAATGATATTAATTTCATGATTAGTAGAAATGATAACTTAGAAAAGTGTAATGAATTTCATCTTGAATATTTAAGTCGAGCGAAATTTGGTTATGTTGTTGATACCTCTAGTTTGGTAATGTAACCATGGTGACCCAACCAACAACACAATTGGGTAAAGTCAAAAATCAAAAGCTGCAGGCTTTCCGCTTTCGAAATATCTACTTTTCTTTTGTCTTAATTTCGGTAGATATTTAGCTGAATTCACTAACCTATCAGATAAGACCCTTCTTAATCTTAAGGTAAATATCACCTTGAATTATTACTTGGAACAGCCTTACTAAGAAGAATAATATTTACTAAACATGTGATGCATGTTGTGATTTCTTTTGACACAAATTTTGTTAATTCATCTGAAAGCTTGAACAAGCCATGTTCTCTATTTCACAGCGAAGGCTACCGTACCTAAGGCTACTGTACTTGTCTTCAGTCTTTTGCCCTTGTCTTTTTTGACTTGAAGGTCACAGTTTTTCAGCCTTGTCTTATGCATGGTTTTGACATTAGCATGAGTGTTTATTAAACACTTTTTCAGGAGAAGACATAACAAACTGACATTGACCATGTCAAGACTGTTTCTATAAATAAACCAAACAGTTTACCAAATCATTACTAGTTTCTAGAGACCTACTTATTGTGTATACTTGTGTTAAAAGAGTTGATAAAGTTTATTATATGATGGTTCTTTGTACTACTCAGACTTGTGGTATCCAATGAAACCGTTGAATCCATACTATTTTGATTTAAAATAAACTGTGACATACACCCGGTTGTGTTGTCCTGTCAATTGGTGTCACTAGTTGTCTCAGTCATGTACAACAGCCACACACATTGTCTGACATCTCTGTGCTGTGATGTGAGATAGTCAACTTTGTGCTATTTGAATGACACACGTTTACTGGGCCTGTGTGTGTGTGTGGCATTGTTCTCTTGTTCTCTTTTATTTGCTGATTTGTTTCTGGCTTCAAATACAAGTGGCCAGAATTTCTTAACCTTGAAACTTTAGTACCACACTATAGTGACCACATAAATTTGATTTCAAGTAAGTACAGTGTGCAGTGCTGTAGTGGTAAAATTTGAGGTGAGTAGGGGCCCAATGCCCACTGTGTCACCTTGAACACCATAACGTAACTTACGGTGCGTAGGCGCTGCGTCTAAATGCCAAAAGGTGGTTGGCTATGCTTACGTACGCCTACGCCCCACTACAACACTGACAGTGTACTTGCATTGGTTATCTTGTGTAAGATTATTGGGCAATTTCTTTTATTAAAAATGTTCATGCTTTGCTTAGGTACAACTAGAAAATTGTCTGTGTACCATGATCACACACGACTATAGGAACTGTTGAGGGGTGGTGGACCTATTGATTTTATATTGTGGTAAAATTTCACCTATTTGGACTAAAATAATCGCCAAAGTTGCTGACTTTTCATTATCCTATAATTTCTAATATTGTTGTATGTGCCTGCAACTTTTCAATTACTGTATTTTGGTAGCTTTAGCAGAGAACTACGAAATGTCAAAGAATTATTTTGGTGCTGTATATCTACGTCATCAAAACATGAGAAAATGAAGTGCAATTTGCTTCCATTTTGTATCCTAAGTTAGTATGTTCTTATTGTAGTATGCACTATATATGAGTTTGAATTTATATTATCAAAAACAAAAATTAGTTCAACTAAGTTATTTCTTTTGAGAGAGACTGGCATGGAGATTTGGATATGAGGGTAGCAGGAAGGAGCAAATAGGGGTAAGGGGGATAAGGCCTGGATCACCACTAGTTTTTGTGCACTATCTCCACTCCTTAAGTCATTAATGACAAGTATGTGTGTTAAAGCTGGCAGTAATTTGTTGAGGAGAGGTGAACCTGCACACTGGCCAGCTGTTTTACTTATCATCCTTGTGAATGTTAAAGTTGGTTCACAGCTGCAGCAACGATTGGTTACAAGATCAGTATAAAGTTGTTGTCATGCCAAGAGTCTTATCACTCTCTACGGTATCATTGGAGGTGGGTTAAAAGGGTCCAGGCAGCAGTTGTTGGGGATGCTTTGACCAATTACTGAAACCAAGGGGGTCACAGTCGAGGTTAAAGTTCATACATTGAGGTCATTGTATCAGACTTGACAAAGAAGTCCTGTGATGGTGATAGTAACTATGATAAAAAACCCGTAGGTGCTTCTATTTGGAATTATGAAAATGATGTTGTCAGGTATTAGTTGAAATAATAAAGAATGCAAACGAGCTTAAACTAACGTTTTGACATTGTCGTAACATTTCAATCGGCCAGAAGTTCAAATTGTCATATACCAGTTTACTGAACAGTCACCTTGGTGGCACTACCTTGAGTCTGGATTGGTTGACTTGTATCTTACAACTCACATACGAGTTTTTGCTATTCAAACAGCAGTCAGTTGTTGAGTCCATTGATATGATGTCATTTGTCACTTTTAATGCCACCACCTTTACATATGTGAATGTATATTGCGTTCATCTCTGTCTAGGTATCTATCCTTTGCTGCTGTGTCTTCTAAACCCCTTGCAGATGTTTTCCTATTGACAACAACACAATTGGTGTAAATTTTTCTGACAGTTCCGGCAACTGTAGCTCCCCCTAATGGCAATTTGTTTTTGTTTGCTTCCACAACTACATTTCCTGAACCCCGTGCAAGATCTTTGTGAAAATTTATTCTTATGAATGTAGCAACTGATGACTTGTTTCATACCGATCCAACTTCAGCTGTGCCTCATAACGACTGTTCTATTTTTTGTTGGCCTCTTCTTCTTTGAAGTTCCTGGACAGATTCTTTATGAAATTTAATAATTATGGAATTTAATAAATAGGTTTCTATTAGGGAAATGACAAGGCCTTCCCATTTTCAAATGAGTTTGACCTATTTTGTGCCACCTATTAACCAGTTTTTGATACTAGTGAACACCCTTAGAAGTATGTCGTTGGCACTTTTCACTTTTGTTTGGTATTGCTCTTGTTAGGTTTATGGACAATTCTGAAATGGAAATCCAACCTTTTACTTTTTTATTTTCAATGTTTTTTCACAGTTTTACTACTGTTTGAATTTGCAAGCATGGTGCGATAAAAATGAGATATGTTATTTGGCTACTGTGACCGTTATCAGTGTAGCTAATAGAAAAGATAAAGGAAATATCTACTGTGTGTCCTGGCCTGTTGTTCAGGCCATGTTTTATAGGTCATATGTTACAGTATTATGGGTCGTATATTATAGTATATCTCCTCTACACAAAGCATAATAAACTTTCATGTGTGAAATAATTCTTTTTGTGTGGCCCTAAGCTATGTACACCTGTAGTGCTACATCAAGGCAATGGATCTGTTTTATTATTTTATCATTTTTGTGTTACTTATACTTTTGAAAACAACATTTTTAATGTTTGACATGTAATTATTTCATTGGACATTGAATACTGAAGGTATATAGAAGTTTTACTAAAAGGCGTGATCTTGTGACTCAATTAATAGTTGATTGGTACAAAGTAAAAAAACTGACAGCTTTCTATTTTTAGAAAATATATATTTATACTGAGTTAAAATCAATACTTCTACATAACAGTAAAGCAAATAATGGTTGATAATTTTTGTTCAACTTGCATATTTCAACCACCACATGTTACCATGCCAACGAATATGATAAATAAAGGATGTGAATAGTCTAAGTTTCACATGTGTTAAAGTTGACTAACAGTCTCTTGAAAAGGAATGAAAGTAGTGTCTATTAAATTTTAAAGCAATAATCAAGTTATTTGCTCCATTGTTTGGTGACTTTTTACCTCAAGGCTGTTTTTATGTCAATTGTCATAAAGGTGTTGGTATGTACAGTATAGTGAGGTGGGATTGAACTACTGTTCAGATTCAAAACAACATGTACTGTGAAAACTCTTCAGTTTGAGATACTACATGGTGAACAAGTGAAATTTCATTTCTCAGTAGAATTAAGTTTTCAGGAAGTTTTGCTTTACTTTCTGTACAATATATACATTATAGTTGTTAAAAAACAATATTTGGTATTGATTGGGTGTTTGTAGCAAGCCTCTGAAAATTAGAAAAAATGGTAATTTTAGCAACAATTGTCTGAAACTAAGTTATTTTTATTTTTATAGGTGTCCAGCTGTCACTCTGGTCAGTTATTAATGACTTAGTAATCAACTGTCAAATGCATAGGGACAGGTGTTTCCAGCTAAATGGTCGTATTCGACTTGTCAGTTGAAAACAACTTTCTTGGTTTCTCTACGATTTTTGTTCGACTCTTGATTGTCATGTACAAAGCCTAAGTGAAGTGGTGTTATACTGGAGAAAATGTTAGTGTGTCGAGAGGGCTTTACACTGACTCATCTGGTGATCTCAGGGTCACAAGGATGTCTGCAATTAATAACTGATTGCACAACAAGGTGGTGTAGTTAATTATGGTCCCTGTACCCTGGATAGGGATTATGTGAACCAGTGTTATGTAAGGATTTGTGGAGTGGATGAGCAGTAGAGGATTACAGTTTGATTGTATGTGTTGATGTATAATATTTCAGCTATGCCTTGATGTGTATACCAACAGCTGACATGAGTGGGTCGGTCTATTCTGTACAGAAGGGGTGGGACAGTAATCAGCTAATGGAGAGATTGCTTGCTTCAGTTTGGATCAAGAGATCTTGGTACTGAAGAGATATTTTATTTGAAGCCTTTAATGATTAAGCAAGTTGGTCATTAATGTTGAAACTTGTTTTAATTGTATCATGCCATGGTGATGTGCCAGCGTATTTGTGGACAAAAGTTTGAACTAGCACACGGAGATAATCACGTGGTACTGACACTGGTCTGGGTGTAATGTTGGTACATGGTGTTGACACTGGTCTGGGTGTAATGTTTGTACCATTATAATAATGATGTATCATTGTTTACATAGTGCTTAGAGGTATGTAATTATGGTTCTAATTTGAAGTGTAAAATATGTTATATTTAAGTGACTTTCAGTAAGAGTAATTACCCTAATGGTTATTCAGAATGACAGATAATTGTGGAGGTTGTTGACTAGAAGGTCTACCTAATATCTTACCATCAATATCTTGTAGAACCATTTCTTCCCTTCACTGCTCCTACTTTTTACAAGTAGTTTATAGTTCTTCAGTTTGGGACAAAATGTTTATTTTTGAACTACCTTGCCACATGTTGTAGCTTGTGACAGCGATGTTATACAAACTATGATAAAAACAAATAAAAATCCCTGTCAGGTTACTTTTGTTGAGAAATTTGATAGAAATAACCTTTCTCTTATTGAAAAAAATTCTCTTTTAGCAATTGAACACTTGGATACTTTGATGTGTGGGCCAGTTAAGTCATTATTACACAGCAGTCACTGATGTGTTATTCATCAGCCCAAATTGTGTATTCCAGTGTTTATTCAACAGTCTTTGACCCCTATTACATAATGAGCCAGGCCAATAACTGTTGTGTGTTTGCCCCCTGGCACAGCATTGGCTGTCTTGCTTGTGATAAAACATGTTGGCTGTGGTGTGATCCCAACTCAAGTGCTAATCAACTTCACTACTAAAGGTATGCAAAATTGTTTTACCTGATCATGGCTGTGAGGTTGGTGGGTAGGGATGACTGTTTTCTGTTTTTGACTGTCTGTCATCGGTGCTTGTTTTGGTAGAGTCTTGTCAAATATCAGGGGTAACTGAGTAGACAAAGAGCCTCCTAGTCTGTGTGTTGAAGATGGATTGTTATTGATCGCCTATATACTATGGAATCTTGTTCTTGCTGTTCCCAGCTTAACATCGACAGATGATTAGCGCTAAGTCCTGATTTGAAAACTATGTAAATGAGAGCAGTTTCACCAATCCAAGAACTTAATGTCAGAGTTTGACAGGTTCAGCGGGAGGTGGTTAATTTGACCCCATGAACCCTGACCCCAGGGGCAGGTGCTTGTAATGCTATGTGTCAACAATGACATTGCAGCCATTTGAATAGACCGATCAATGCAAAAGCCAGTTAATATAGGCTCAATAGATTCTTCATGCAACTGTTGTGTGTAGCAAATAGTTGATATATGGGAGAAGGGCTGGCTGTACAAAAGGTCAATCTAGCGAGATAAACTGTGTTGGTGAGGTCTACAAACTACCTTAATGACATTTTGAAACTGTAACCTGAGATCTCAACTCAAGGAATTAGTATCTGCTCTGTGTCTTTCACCAAAGGAACTGTTTAATGGCCTGGCAGGTAATCGTCTGACTATTGTTTGCTTTGATATGACTGTGTTTTCTAGGTGGCCATTTTCTCTTTGTCTTGGGCCGTCTGCTGGGAGACATCATATGTAGTGATAGACTCCTCTGACTTGTTTAGAGTTGATGCTCATTTGTTTGTAGACTGTCACTTTGTGGATTGACTGTTTGCCTCTCTAGCTCTTGTCTTCAGCTTACTAGGAAGTGGTTAGAAACGACCCTTCATTGATGTTTCTTTTAAAAACAGTATTTCCCTATATGCCACCATTAAGTGCTGGTTATATGTACCTTAGATATTAGGAAATTGGGCTTATTTGAAATGCTTCACTCATTATCACATTTGAAATAATCCTGCTGCAGCCCTTTATGTGTCTCTTCAATTAACCCTATCATGAGTATCTTGCCCTTTTAGTTTCTGAAAGTAGTTTGTAATGTTGACAGAAAAGCAAATATTGAAACAGTGGAATATCACTGCGTGAGTTACTATATACTTACAGTGTTGCGATGAGATTTACTGCTAGACTGCTGGTGAAGATAGGTTATGTGGTAGTTTAGGGAATTAAATATTGTAATCGCGGTCACTGTGATTACTGAGTCCCACTCTGACTATACCGGCCTTGTACAGGAGTTAATGAGAATGACACCAGTGGGAATATATGGTCAGTAAAGTACAATGAATCTGCTCACTTCTTGATGCAGCATGGTGGTCAGGTGCGGCTGATTTTCTGAATTCCTAAATCTGCAAGTCAGTTACATGAGCGCGGAGGATAACAGTGTAGAGCCAGGATATGTAGTGTTTGCACTGTCATTTAAGATAAAAATTGGAAACAGTTAATGGCTAATGTGTGCTATTTACACAATGAAATCAAGGTGTGAACACATTTATGATGAAGTAGTGTATAAATATCATTTATTGGAGTATATATTGGCAATAGTTTGTCTTTGTGTCTTGGTGTTGAGAAAGCGGCACTCAATACTTAGTGTTTGTACATTTAGGGTTATTGTATCACTGAGTGGCTTAGGATGAGGCTAGCACAGATTTAGACTGTTTAAATAGTTGTGTGTGTGATGTATGATAACACAGGAGAATCACTGCTGTGAGTGGGGTGTTGTACCTGGGTGGGGTGTTGTACCTGGGTGGGGTGTTGTACCTGGGTGGGGTGTTGTACCTGGGTGGGGTGTTGTACCTGGGACTGAGCTGGCTTTGTGTAACAAGGAGATGCAAGAGTGGGCCATCTGTGGCCAGTGCAATGTGCTCAAGTGATGACTTGAGTGGCATATTGGACCATTTTGTTTCTTGGCCTGTTTGTTATTTTGTTTAGTGTGTGTTTAAATTGTGTAGACTTTGTTTAAACAGTGTAGATGGTGATGTCAGTCTCTGCTCAGATTTTCTGTTGTATAGTGATTAGTTAATAACTAATAGCTCAATGTTATCACACACATCATGTTCTTATCAACATCTGACACCATTTCTGCCCATCAACCTACTTTCCAAGCTGCCCATCACTCTGCGTTGCCCTGTGGGAGGTCAGATAGTCCACTTGTAACACACTTTGTGTGTAAACACAAGAATTCTTTTCTTACCAAGGAACTGTGCTTGGAGTCAGTTGTAAAAATATCACCTTCCTCTCTAACTCCATTATCAAGGGAGTGCTTTAAGTAATTAACTTCATATGCTGCATCAGTAACTGTTGACTGAAGGTAGTTCTTTACTACTCTTCATAAAGCCGACATACTGAAGACATGTCACTTTTGATCAAATACATAGATGTTGACAGTATGGATCTGTTGGGCATGTACACCCAGTGTTTGTAGTATGTTCTTGTCATTTGGTCAGAATATAAGCAAGTACTCTGCCTTTGTCCAACACCTGAGGATATTCATCAGGTGACTTGCTTGTAGTTGTGTGAAATCTTGATTGAACTGTGAGCAATCAGTTGGAGGTTTTATTTATAGACCTTATGTCCAACACTTAACTGCTAACTGGCATTTAACAATCCACAATTTCAAATAAAACTGTTTATAACCAAGAGTTAAGAAGTGTATGGGATATAAAGTTCTTTTGAATTATGTTGTGTTTACATAATGCCATCCCTGCTAACACATCTAATACAGGTAGAGGCTATTGATCAGATTATAATAAACACAGCCAGTCTATTAATAAAGGACAAAGGTAAATGTGTGCACATGTACATAGCTCACTGTTAGCTTAATGTGTCCCTAATAATGTAATTGTCCACTCTTGCTGTGACCTTCAGGCCATAGAGGGAGCCATAAATAACTTGTGGATAGTAATTAAAAATAATGTCGTTTTTAAGGTTTCCCTTAGGTTTGAAATTGTGCTCAAGAAACTAAAGTGGGGATTCACTTTCAGTCCTCTGAAAGTTTTAAATCTGTTTCGGTTTGTCATTTTTTGTTATCTTCTGCGCAGTAGATGAAAGAACTGGGGTGGTAGGCTCCTCATTCATGAAAGCTGTTCTTAGATGGTTAGTCCGTTGTTTGGTTTGTGTTAGAATCAGTGGATAAATGCAAGCCAACAGATGTTACAGCTTTGGTCTATTTATCCATGGCATTTTCCCTCAATTTACACATCTGTCATTGTGTGAATGAATGTTAATCTGTATTGAGGCATGAGCTTTACTTGTGATGAGACAAAACTGTGTTGGAGTTGAAAAGGTATCACTGCTAAGCTGTGTCTTTTTACCTCCTTGTGTTTGTGTGTTGATTAGACATAATGTGGATCGTAATTGGAGAATTCTGTATGTAATTGCCAACATCAGGTATTTGTATTGAGGTACTGCTAATGACAGGTGTATAGCCATTCATTACCTGTATAGAATCTGCACAGTAGCCGTGGGCTCAATCAATATAGGCACACACATACACAGCCCTTATCAGTCTCTGCATTATGTGACCTAGCCTGATGCAAACACGCTCACACACACACACACAGACAGACACACAGACACAGGCACACGCGCGCACGCACGCACGCACACACAGACACGCACACATACGCACACACACGCACATACGCGCACACACACACACACAAGCACATATTCTCAGCCCTTATCAGTCTCTCTGACTGATGCAAACAACTTGTTAATTCTACTCACAGTTAAAGGTCAGTCCACATTATCACCATTTAATCAATAAATGTCTGTCTCTGACAACAACTCAGAACTGGCAACGGAAATTGCAATGCTGTATGTTTTCCTCAATGTCAGAATATAGCTGAACACTACATAAAAACATTGATTGTTTGTTAATGTTAACATCACTGTGTTAAGGAGACAGTCTGCTGAAAATTTCATTTAACTGTGAACCTCACCCTTTATTCAGTGCGTGATTGGATTGCGGAACAAAATTTCGCTTGCAACTGATTGTGGTTACTTAAGCTATGCCAAAGCAAATTAATGTTTTCCCACGTTTTTCCCAATTGTAAAAAACATTAAGAGAGACTTTGTTATTGCTTCAACAAACTGAAAGTGTAAAGTAATTCATGGTCTTTGACATTTCAACATTCATTCACTGACACTATGTCCTCTCTCAGTCTGCTGGGTTAAGACAATATTTGTTTATGTCATTGATCAACTATGTTGAAGCAAGTATCCTCATTGTCAATCACTTGTCTTAATTTACATCTTCATTGATGAGTCTATGGGATATCAGGCCATAGGTTCACCTCTGACCAGTGTCCAATGTCATCTTAACATATTAACCAAGAGAAGTTGTCTCACAGACCAGAAGCACCCAACATTGCCTCATTGCATACACACTGTTTGTTGAACACCATTGTGTTTATGTATTAGCTGTTTGTGTTAATACAACCTCCATTGATCTCTTTACTAAAGGCTTCACAAGGCTGTGTGCTGACTTGCTCACTCCACAGTGTGGGCTATTGATCCTTGAGAGTCCCATTGATTTCTCACCAGCTTGCCTGTGTTAAGTACATAATCACATTCTGTCTGTTATTAGACTAGCTCTACTTTCACCCTGTCAATAGTGTGTCATTAAATCATGGCTATTTGTATATTGGAAAGATAGTGTGACTGTGTCTGCTGTGCTGGTTCCTTTGTGTGTCTATAGTATACTGGTTAATTTAATATTCATTTAAGAAAGCCTTGGCTACTGAATGAGTTTATGATGGCCAGATTGTTGAAGGTTTGTGCTGGTGGTGTGGGGGGAGGGGTGCCATTTTATTTACTTAAACATTTTGAAAAAATTATGTTTTCGAGAATAGAATAGAAAGCACTCTCGCAATGCATATTCTTAAGAATATTCTGGAGCACTGTCTGGGTTGACAATTTCATCTTTGTATTTTTTAATTCGACTGAATAATATTTTGTTTTATTTTTGGACTTAAACTGTAAACAATTTCTAATTAAAATTCCACATTTGTCTTTGGCTTATATTAAGCTGTATTATGAAACTACACTTAACTTGTTTAACACTATAATATTAGACATTGAAATTATAATCATAACCTCGGCAATGCTTCAATATTTAAATAATTTTGAAGGCCTGATTATGACCTCAGTCTAAGTCATTAATTGCATACGGGTTTGTATCTCAGTGTAGCTGTGCTCATAACCAACTTAGACTCACCTGCATACATTACTTACCCTTATGTCTGTTTGTTGCCAGGTCTACCGCCGGGGTCTAAACCTCCCCCATTGACCATGTTGAACCAGTCCAGCAACAAGATCCAGCGTACGACGGCCACAGTCCCGCCTCTAAATCAGGTGTCACCCAACAACTCTGCCATGAACGCCACACGCAACTCAAGCTTCGCTGCTGCTCTTCGTAAACTGGCGAAGCAAGCTGGAGAAGGAGGTTGGTATTGTCATCGGGGAGTTATGCACCCACATGTTAGTACATACATCATATCGATTGGTCCAAGGATATCAAACTTGACTCTACGGTGTAAAAAGTACATACTTTGGAATTTACTTATTGAAATTTGCCTTCACAAACCTGAGTCAAAAACAAATGCAAAAAATTATACGTCAGTCGTTACGCCAGAAAAATATTTGTAGAGGTTGCAACCTTTACTGTCTACATTCAGGTCATTAAACAAAACACTGAATTCATCTACACTAACCATTAAGTCTGATTTTGTTGTTATGTGTTTGTACATCTTTGGAGTATCAAGAATGATTTAACCGACATACTTCAATCTTTTTTACAAGAAAATCATGAACCACTCCTCAGGATATAGTGGTGCCCTCTCAGATTCAACAGTATTACCCACAATGCTTCCTCTCATCCCAGAGCTGTATTCTAGTGCTGTGCTAATCACTATTTAGGCTTCTTGTTCACCTGAGGAGAAAGGTGTTTGTACCTTATAAGAGGGGAATTTTTTAGGTCAGGGGAAACCCCCAGCACTGTCGCCACTTTAGGGGAATTTTTGGGCCAGACCAGGGGAGTTTTGCGTGATTGTTAAATATTAGTCAGAGACAATGTAACCAATATCCAGCCTCAAAAACGAGAGCCCTGATATTTTTTCCTGTAGTCATTAAAACTTGTTTAAAAGCTGAGTGATGATCTGCTCAGAAGTATGTTAGCGACCCCTCAATGTGAGAACAGGGTCAATGATACAAAGCGTTTATAGGGGTGTGTTTAATTTAGAATTCAGAAATAGTCTTAAGATTATAATCTAGATCACAGGAAATACAGAAGTATTGAGTAATGTGATTCTACAGTTGTAGGTCTGGGGTTTATTAACTGTAGGTTTTTGCCCTGGCAGTTTGTTTTTCAATTTAGTGCTCAACTTGCCTGAGAAATAACTTTATTTACTAACGATTACTTATTACATTTTGTCCATCCATCATCAAGCAAGATAGGTTATAATATACATAGCAATGTACCAATAAAACAGGAAAAATTTTGCATGGATTTTTGCATAAACTGAAAAATGTTTTTAAGTATGCCTATATAATAACATTAGAAGGCTTGGTTTATTTATTATTTTGCCATCACTCCTTGCCCTCCTCCCACCCTGCCTGTGTACAACAATAGTTTGACATTGCTGGCCTCTCCAAGTAACAATAACACAACACATCATTTGTTAGGCTTTCTCTTTATCTGTTGTTGTAAGATGATCCAGGAATTTAGCCAACAATTGGTGTAATTGGAGTCATGCAGTGTGAGGTGCCAGTTTCTATTCTGATATGCTGGTTTCTTTAATGTTCCTGTAACTGCAACTTATATGTTGAGGTGATAACTGTGATACAGGTAAGTATTATTGGAGAAATCTGGCAAGTTAGTTGTCTTTTAAATTAGTGCATTTGTTCAAGTGTTCATATTCTGTGTTTAGTAATGTGTCGTTTTGCTCAATGATACCTTGAAGGTTCTGCATCATTATCGTGATATAGATTTTAGTGGAACAAGTGCTGTTTGATCTGTATGTGATATGTCTGTCACAGACTGTTCACTTTGATATATACACTATGGTAAAAATTCTTCAATTTGGTGATAGTTATGCCATACAGCAAAGTAAATTTTCCGGAAACTGAAAAGTTATTTTTGTTGAGAACTTTGACAAAATGAAATTTCACCTGTCTGCCATGTTGTGTCTGAGACTGGAGAATGTTCACCGTAGCCCAACTTTGTTACTGAACCTTGGAATGTTACGTCATTCCAGCTCACAAATAGGTGATAACTCTCTCCATGTGAATATGTTGTTGCCTCAATAGAAGTGAGTGTTTTACACACAGCAGCGTTGTGATGGTTGACAATGTGCACTTGGTGGCCTACTACTTGAATGTAGTGATTAACTTGGGATAAAATCTTAGATTTCATCTCATTCTTACGAGTTTTACTGCTCCCAGTTTCCGAAGCGACACTCTGCTCTATAGTTTAATTGCCAAGAGAGTTAGTTTGTGTATAAGAGAACTGAATTTGTCATGTCGTGGATCAAACAGGGTTTCAGTCTGCTACCAAATGTTTTTTCTTATCGAGCTGTATTCTCTGTTTTAGACGGCAGTTCCCATGATGGGTCGGATGTTGGCAGCTCAACCACTAGCCCACGTTCCGTGACTCCCAAACGCGGACCCCCACCTCCTCTGATCTACACGTCAAATAGCTCAATGAGTTCACCACCGGTGGTTACAATTGCACCAACGCCAGCGCATGTTTCCTTGGGCCTGGATTCTAGAAAAGTGAGCAGATTTCTTGAATTTTTTATAAGAATCTCTCATGTCAATTGTACCCCTGCTGAAGAATCTGAAACATGGGTCTTTGCTCTTAAACTTGCCATATCTCATTTAGTAGAGGAGTAAGGAACTTGTTAGGTGGGCTTCCCAGTATCTTTCTAAACTTACTAAGAAATAAACGACACAGAAATTATGTTTCACACAAACATGACAAATATCACTTGAGATTTGAAATATTATTTAGGTATTGAGTTGTTAACAAAACTGATGTTGCAATTTGATAAACAAGGTTTTGAAACTTAACTCAGTTTCTCATTCTCATTTGCTTTGTGATGTCATATTTGTCCAATGTATGCCATAGCATTTTCTTATTTATGATGGCAATTCATGGTGTTATTTTTTGTTAAAAGAATGGACACGTGTACAGAAACTTTGTTTTAATACAAGCGGAAGGAAATTATAGACCTATTAGTTCTAAGGGAACACTGTCTTATAGGGCATTGACAGATCTCACTCAAGTATCATCACCTCCGAGTCTGGAAAGCCGGACTATCGCATGACATCTTCAGCTCTTGGTCATCGCGATGACGAAAGATCGTCCACCTCTGAGAGCTCCTTGTCATCTCGTCGCTTAACCCCGCACTCGTCTCTCTCCTTCCCTGGCGGGTCACTCGCACGTGAAGACCTGCATGGCTTTCAGCCATACCGACCCACGGAAGACTACCGTGCAGGGTTGCCACCCCCGTTCCCTCATATGGACCCCACGACGGCTGCAGCTGCTGCCATGGCAACGGGTGGGGCTTATCCCTACAGTCCATACATGACACACCCTCTTAGTGCTGTACACTCCCCATTTAGGTGAGTGATGTTCTTCCTTAGTCGTTACTAAACTCTCACAGAGGATTTAATGTAGGGGGCCAGCTGTTAAATGTCACTTCAGGGTTTAACCTTTTGTGATGGAACGGTGCTGCCACCTGTGATGAAATGCTCCTCAAGGCAACGTTCCCTTGCTGTACTCTTGCATGTGTTTTAATCATTACAGACTTGATGACCCACTGTTGCTGGAGCGATATCGCCTGATGAGTCTTCAGATGCCCTACCTACCATTTGCCCACCCTAGCCTGGTGCCTGGTGTGGGTGGCTATCACCCTATGATGGCTGCAGGCATGAGGTACCCCCCAGACTTACTGCAACAGCACATGGCAATGATGTCACCCACCTTCAAGCCACCCCTCCTTGAGGCTGAAAGGTAGGAGGGTCACTCCAGTCTTTGAATGCTAGGTCTACAAGTATCTCTCAAAAATAATGTCACACTGTGTGGTCTGTCACAGTAGATGTACAAATCTCTTATGCCATTGAAGGATGCTGACAAAATCTTTATTTTCATCCCCATCATCCCCGTTTTCCGTAATGTATACTCTCAGTTGTCTCCCAGCTCCACCAGTGTAAGGCTTGGCACAACATCTGTGGTCAAGTCATGGAGTCTCCTCACAAGGCTGTTGATGTTGTGTTAATGTTTTTGTTGTGCTCTGGCGTCATTATACGTCTTTAATGATCCTTACCAAGTAACAGAGCTTCTTTAGTTGGGCACTCTTCATGTTACATTGTGTAGTCAGTAAGAGACTCTTGATAGTTAAGCGTGGAATTTCTTCAGTCAGCATTTTGCTTCATCAATTTATGTGATTTAAGAGAAGTTGCAGTAGCTACCTAAAGATCAATATGAAAATATGATTCAAGAAGAATTCTTTTTTCTGATGACAAATGCAATCTGTCAAAGTGGCGTTCAGTGTAACATGAGATGTTCAGCGTAGATGTGATTGACTTGTTAAGAGACTCATGAATGATAGTTGAGTGTGGTGCTGTAATTGACTGGTTGCATATTGGTGTACATATTGGTGTACATATTGGTCTACATATTGGTCTACATATTGGTGTACATATTGGTGTACAGACAGAGGTTGGAAGAGGAACACAGACGGAAGGAAAAGGAGAAGGAAGATGAGAGGAAACAGGAGATGGAGCGAGAAAAAGAGAGAGAGAGGGAGAGGCAGAGAGAACTGGAGAGACATAGAGAGATGGAGAAAGAGAGGTGAGCAGGGAGCAGATAGGGTGTTGTGGGAGGGAAACGTTGAGAGAACTGGAGAGGGATAGAGAGGTGGAGATGGAGACGTGATCAGGGGGCAGACATAGGGGGAGGGACAGGCGGAAAGAATTGGAGAGACACAGAGAGGTGGAGTGCAGTGCATAGGAGGTGGGCAGAGGTGGTATGAGCAGTGCATAGGGGGTGTATCAGAGGTGTTGTACTGTAAACTCGCAGGTTAACGCCCTTGCCCGAGTACTCGCCCACCCCCGACTTTTGCCAATTTTCGGTTTCCTAATTTAAGTGCCCAGGGCATTGACCCACGAGTTTATGGTAAGCAGTGCATAGGGGATGGGGCAGAGGTGACAAAAACAGTGCATAGGGGTGAAGCAGAGGTGACAAAAACAGTGTATAGGGGTGAAGCAGAGGTGAGGTGTACAAAGGTGGGAATGTGATATAGCTCATTGGGTTTGAGGAAGGTTGCAGAGAGAGGTTAGAACAAAATCATGGTTTTGCTTGATGGGTAAACACTTTGCGAGGGGAGGTAATTGGTCTAATCTATGGAATTTCTGTGTTGTGCATTATGCTGATGTTAGAGTCACCAGTTGACCAAAATCTAGAAATGCTAGTCCTAACGTATTCTATAATGTCACTATTTACATATTATAGACAAGCTCGGGAAGAGGCTCGAAGAGAATCTGAGAAACTACAAGCAATGTCACATTTACCGCTCGGCCTTGCTGGGAAATTTGAAAGTGAGGCCAGAGTTCGTGACAAAGAGTCACACCATAAAGAGGTTTGTTAATGTTGTGTTCAAAAAGAATTTTTAGTGGTTGTAAAAGTATAATTTATTGCAGCCGAGTTGTTCATTGTTTCATGCGAATTCGATGAAGTTTTGGTGATGAGTCTTAGTTTACAGGATGAAATTCAGTTTTTCAACACAATGCTGCTTTACTGACATCAAAGTCAATGGTGTTGATTTATGAAATGTGTTTGGTTTGGTTAGCTTTAAGGCTTATTTAATGAATAAGAATTGTGCTTGTTTCAACAGATGTTACAGGAACAAATAGCCAGAGAGCACAGTATATTCGCCAGAGAGCGAGAACGACGACTCGAGCTGGAGAGACGAGAGCGAGGCTTAGACGGTCATTTTTCAGGAGTCCCATCCTCCCAAACAGCTCAAGTGACACCCCAGCAGAGAAGTGAACCCCCAAGGCCTGCACATAAGTTTTATCGACCCTTTGAAAAAGACATTCCCAATGGAGTCTCTAGTCAGTCTAACTGTGACCGTAAAGTTATCAATGAACGATTACTGTCTGAGGGTAGATCATTGTTTCTACAAAATGGCGTGTCCCCGAAGGACAGTACGGGCAAACATGAAGGGATTCAGGCTCGCCTGATTGAAAATGAGGCTGCTCGCAAGCATTCCAGCTCGACGTCATCTGCAGCATATAATCAGTACGATTATGATTGTAAACTGCCCCACAGTTATCGTCCGTTCTCACTCGGGCAGCAGATACAAGGGAGCCATCTAGGGGACACCTACTGTCATAAAATGGAACTAGAATCTCAAGGTACTAGCAAGTTAGACTTGGAGGAAAAGTGGAAACAAGAATCTCGCCCCAGTAATTCGTCAAACGGCAGCGAGAATATGGCTGACGATTTTGCATGTGTGAACGAGCGGCGGACACAAGCTCTATTGACCATCTTGAATGTACCTCAGTCACAGCCAGACTATTCAGCGAACAAGCTGAGGTTTTTGGAATTATTTGGCGTGGTGACACCCACAAAGGCCAACGGTTAGTTCTTTGCCAGTTTTGATTTTGTTGTTGAAAAAGTTCTGTGGAAGCTGTCTATATGTGCATGTACCTGAACTTGTTGGCATGTACTTGAACTTGTTGGCATGTACCTGTACTTGTTGGTATGTCCATATTGTAATGTTTGAATACTTATAGTGAAGTGGTTGCTAGGTTACATCTACTATTGAAATGGTGTATGCTTCATAATATTACACTTATCTTTTTGATAAATATTTAGTAATCGCATTCCGCCTGTTTGTGTCTTCAAATAATATTGTTGGACCCGAAAAGCACGAGGAGTCCGAGTAAAATAAAGATCGTAATGCGAATGAATTTTACTTTGTATTCTTGTCAATTTCTTGCAGATGAGCTTTTAAAGCAAGTCATCAAACGCCGAAAAATCTACTGTGAGGACACCTGTCCATCTGTTGACAAACCAGAAGCAGATGAAAACATATTGGAGGACCTGTCCAAGTTGTACAACTGCAATAATCTTCTCAAAATGCCTGAGGACCGACAAAAGACAAAGTTCTTGAAGATGTTCAGTCTGAAACTAACCTCATCTGACGAGAAGCGACGTAAGTAGTAACCCAGTTGATTGAATGACTGGTGACACTTTGATTGACATCTTGTTTGCAATACGGTGAGTGTATCAAAAATGTATTCAAACCAAAACTTTGAAAACTGCTCGTACGCTTCATAAGCAAACTTACGACCTTCATGCAATTAATTACTGACACAACCACTTCTGTCAAAATGCATCCCCTAATGTGTCGTGATTTTCTATGCTACCTCTTTGTCTCAAGGAGAGTGAAATAGTCCTCCTTTTAAGCTTGGATCCATATTGTCAAGAATATGATCTTGCTATCTAGTATTTGATTCTTTAAACATTGATATTAGGACAAGCATTTGAGTTAAACACCCTCATCTTGTTTGAGGCTTCATGGTTTCTGTTATATTGCTGATATGGCCATTTTGAGGATTAAAGCACATTGATATGGTCATTTTGAGGGTTACAACACATTGATATGGTCATTTTGAGGGTTACAGCACATTGATATGGTCATTTTGAGGGCTAAAACACGTTGATATGGTCATTTTGAGATATGGTCGTTTTGAGATATGGTCATTTCGAGTGTTAAAACACATTGATATGGTCATTTTGAGGGTTAAAACACATTGATATGGTCATTTTGAGGGTTACAACACATTGATATGGTCATTTTGAGGGTTACAGCACATTGGTATGGTCATTTCGAGGGTTAAAACACTTTGATATGGTCATTTTGAGGGCTAAAACACGTTGATATGGTCATTTTGAGATATGGTCGTTTTGAGATATGGTCATTTCGAGTGTTAAAACACATTGATATGGTCATTTTGAGGGTTAAAACACATTGATATGGTCATTTTGAGGGTTACAACACATTGATATGGTCATTTTGAGGGTTACAGCACATTGGTATGGTCATTTCGAGGGTTAAAACACTTTGATATGGTCATTTTGAGGGCTAAAACACGTTGATATGNGTCCACTTTCAGGGTTAAAACACATTGATATGTCCACTTTCAGGGTTAAAACACATTGATATGTCCACTTTCAGGGTTAAAACACATTGATATGTCCACTTCCAGGGTTAAAACACATTGATATGTCCACTTCCAGGGTTAAAACACATTGATATGTCCACTTTCAGGGTTAAAACACATTGATATGTCCACTTTCAGGGTTAAAACACATTGATATGTCCACTTTCAGGGTTAAAACACGTACGTCAATTGTGTGATGAGGAGCGAGAACGCCGCCTGACCATTCCTGCCAAAGACCGGCAGTGCAATGCGCATCTCATTGTCCCCACTAAAAACTCTACTGCTGTGAAGCGTAAAAATGAAAGCCAGAGTACCAACGAAGTGCCACCAAAACGGAACTCTACTGAGGATACATCGACATCGAGTCGAATAACACTTGGCCAACTGGCGGCACAGCGGGGTGGTGGTGGTGGTGGTGGTGGCGGTACAAAGTCGGCACCATCAAACCGTGCCATCATCTTCCCGGAGTCACGTGACAGGCACCATACACAGTTGTCACGTGACTTTGCTCAAGAGTTCCACCAGTCGGTGTTACAAACAACGCGCCAACAGCAGGAAATGGCTTCAAAATCTGGTAAGGTGATCTGCTCTGGTAGAAAGTATTTTTAACGTGGCCCCTGTGTTCTCCCATAGTTGTTGGATGATCTTGATAATGCTGAGTATTCTTATGGAGCAAGTGATGTTCAGTCAAATAAAGTTATGTAAAGTGTTTGTGTTTGACAAGTGAGCCTGACATTTTCTAGAAGTTTTTGATCAAAACTGCATGACTTACTTTGAACTTAAATGAAACTATACGATTGTCATCTTCTAGGTACAATTAGTCTGAATGTTTAGTTAGCCTTCTTATTGGTGCTGTTTGCCGTTACTATAAGACACTGATAAAGAGGTTCTGGTCATAGTGAGATGCAACAGTTTGTATTTCATCCAACGTGTACAGTTAAATCTGTCAAGGTTCGAGGAGAATACTTCGCACAAAGGCAAATGACCAAAATACCCGTTAAATGTTCAGAATGCTCTGTAATGTTGATAAAAGTCCCTTTCAGGGTATTTTGAGATTCAGTTTTCTCTACCGAATAACGAGAAACGAACTGGTTCTCAAAATCCAGGACCCATGTAAGTGACTAATGCTATAATGTCTAACTAAATTTATCACATTCTGCTTTGATTACTAACAGAACTGCTATAATTATAAGGTTGCTGCGTATTTAAATATTGAGGTTGTACTAATATTCTGTCATCTTCTTCAGGTACAGACAAGAGGTCTGAGGAGTTGTTGAAATCACCAGAATCTCATCGCAGGGTCTCCAGTAGTGAGCCTTCCAATCACTCTGCCAGGGGGCGTACTTTATCAGCTTCAAAAAGTACCAACGAGCCATCATCATCGTCATTATCGGCTTCATCGTCATCATCATCTCTACCTCATCCTCTTCATCACCCGTTCCATGCGCGCAGTGCCTCAGACCACCCAGGAAGTACAGCGCAACCGTCACCACGCTATGATAACTCAGCTGTGTTCAAGTGGCCAGGCATTGAAGTATTAATGGAAGCCTACCAGAGGCGTGTGGATGGTAGGTTGACAAGCTGCTCTCCCTAACTACTTAATATAGGATGTTCAATTTAACACTATGAAACTTGTCATAAAAAGACGGAGTATTATTTTGAGGTACGACGTTTTTACTTCCAGGCACATGTCTTAAAGCTACATGCAGTGCTGTCTTTGAAAAACTTTCATTGTAGTCAGAATACATTGTATCATATTCTCATACACAAATGGACTTCTTATACTTTGAGGGGATGGGCATGTTTGTTGTGAAGACTACGAATTTCAACGACAATTATCATCGCATTGGAATTGATGGCATTTTAAACATGTAACGTTTCTATTGCAGAATCCTGGCCACCCCGCCTACCCTATCCGTATGCAATGATGTCTGAGTTGCACAGACAGTTGCCAGGTACAACTTTGTGTAGTTGTATAATTAGAGGATAATGTTTTACAAAGTTTTGGAACCTAAGTCATTGTTGCTGAACTTATTTATTCTATCAGCTAATTCTTGGTATGACTACTAAGCTGACAATCTATAAGAAGTATACACTGTTATGTGGCACTTAAGTATACACTGTTATGTGGCACTTAAGTATACACTGTTATGTGGCACTTAAGTATACACTGTTATGTGGCACTTAAGCAGGACTAACAGAATGAATGGTAGCTCTAAATTTGCTCTTAGTTTTGTGGGTAAAGCACAGTCAATTGATGAGAACTTCAACCTAAGAATGTCTCAATTGGACACCTTGGTCTGTGGTCACATTTTCCTTGATGTGGAGCTCTTTTCACGTTTTCCGTTTTACTTTAAAGTGAACTTAAAGGAGAATGCCACCCGATTTAATTAGTCTTTTTTGCCGTCTTAATCGGTCTATATTCCCCATCACCTTGTATACGGTCGATCTTACCTCCCTGAGAGGTGTCGTGTTAACCTGTGAGGAGGTGAGAAACGACGCAGTGGTTCTTCTGCAGAATGAGTGTGGTGAATTGTTCCTGCTTGTGCAAACTATGAAGGTGCGAGGAAAGTGGGTATATAATTTTTTCGATTTCCTCAAGAGCTAAATTGGCCTACTGAACTTTGTAGGCTACGTTACGTTGAAATAGTAAAAAACTCCTGACGTCTTTGGTTAATTTCAACACCTCCGTCTGCCGTCAGGTAAAAGAACTTTACTTGCTGTTATTGAGTGGAACTACTCGATCTAAATTTATACAAATTATGTTGTTTTTTGGGTGGCATTCTCCTTTAAGATAATTATCTATAATACTGTGTTCAAGTATTATGTTTTATGTGGATTATTGTGTAATGAGATCGTACAAGTTGACGGTGTGTTGTAAGTGAACTGAAATGATAGGTTGTGATGTTGGAATGTTGAATTTTGGAGTAAGCTGGCTGCAAAAGTGTCACCTACGTTCAGCTGAGATTTCACATCGCAAGTGCATCCAAGTTTCATGTGATCAAACTCGCCCCAGTTTTTGCCAGTGGTAGTAAGATCAGTCACAACTTCAATTTCAATTTGCGCACAGTTCCTTGACGCGACTCGTGAAAGCAAATGTTCAGATCTGAATATCAATTCACCAAATTAATGCCAATAGCAACATTTTGCTCATATAAAAATGCACGACTGCATTTGCTTTAACAGCCTACGAATGTCTAGCTTCGACGGGACTTACAATCATTGTTAAAACAGGTCCCTGGTCTTCAATGTTTAATTCTAACATGATAATTTTCTCTATTAGATAACAACCTTCTACGGAGTCATGTTGATGGTTACAGCAGTGATAATCATCGCTTGCTCGCTCAACACACTCAGAACCTCAGTCTCAGTATGGCCGTAAGTACACTATGTATCACACGTCATTTATGGCAACCTCTTGCAACTTGCATTATTATCCAACAATTGTTAAAACTACATTATTTCCCATCTAAGTTAGAAAGTCACCAAAAATCAGTTCTTCATAAAAGTGTTGTCTAATTCAGGTTTGAATCATCATTGTTTTTGTTTTTCTCAATAAGTACTTTTTCATCTAAGTTGTTCATTTGCTGATGAACACTTTCTTAGACTTTCAACTTGTTCTTGTCGTACCTTGCCTGGTTTCAAACCCACGTTTTAACCAAGAAGCAAACTTTTGACCATTCACTGATCTCAACTTGTTCCTTACTCAAATTCAAAATGATTTCTGAGTTAGTATAAAATTTACAGTTCGTTTTTCCTCGAGATCCTGCTCGACACCTAAAATGGTCAGTAGTGACAAGTAGACTTGAACGGCCTGATCTTAAGCAACAGGGAATTGTCAGCTCTTCTGAAGAGTTGTAATCATCTCCAGAGTGAAGAACAATTTTAGACGTTTTTATAATGGTAAGCGGTCTAAATTACAAGTTGTTTTTGTGATTAAAGGCAGATTTAAGTAGTGCCCATTTGCAGTGCATTATGGGTACTTGTTTTTTCAATTTGTGGCACACCACTCCTAAATGCGACTTTTCATTTCAGGACTTGATGCAAAACAAGCAACAGGCAGAGGCCAGCCGTGATCAAAGTGCTATTGACAATTTGAAAAATTGCTTCAAGCATCTCAGATGACCAAATTGATATCAACTGAAATGTGTAAAAAATGTTTAAATTGCAATCTTGTCCAGACCAGTTCTGTGATGTCAAAAACTCTCAGTGATTTAGATGGTATTCAGTAAAACTAGGGTAGAGTTCAATACCTCCAGGACCTCGCTGGAAAAGCAAGACTGTGAGATTACTCGTGATATTGCAGTGTATCGAGAGCACGTGATTTTGGCTTCATTTTTCTCGTCACAAGACGGCTACTGAACGCTAGCCAATGCTTAGTCAGCTTTGATAGTTTGTTTGCCTTTAGTGAGATGACTGACATTGTGCAAAATGATTATCTTGAGATAAAGACTAAAATTAATATTTATTTATTTTTAACTGGTATAAACTGGACATGCCAAAGGCATTTAATGTTGTTTTGATTGAAACACATTTTTACCCACCATCTCTCCAAGTCAGACATTCCGGACAGAAGTGATAAGGACCAGACTTTACCAAGTGGGCATAAATACACTCAAGTGTTTCTTAAGTCATAGTTGGGGTAGTGTTTAGTAATAATGATACACGTAATTTATGGTTTCATATTTTTGTGTAAATTGTAGAAAATTAGACATTTGTCAAAGTATGTAAGTATAGTTAAAAAAAACTTGAATGTCTGTTAGAGGTAGTAATGTTCAAATTTCAAATAAATCAAATAAATGAAATTTGGAACTTTGTTTTAACACCTGCAGTTGCCTCAGTTAAAAGCTTTTGACAGTTCAGTTTACATTCTTGAAGGATTTCCCATTATTATTGACATTACACTGGTACCTTCATAACTGTCTGAAAATAATGGCAGAATTATGAGCTATTTTAGAAATAGTTTCTCTTCAGGTTTACAATCTTATTTCATTTCAAAAGCAGAACATGTGACTAGAAATAAGTACACATGGTGCCACCTGGCTAGAAAGAAGTACAATTCTTCATTGTTATGTTCTTTTACTTCAAAAAGAGAATTTTCCTTTCAATTGGTGCAACAAAGAATTTTTCAAAAAAATTGGATTTGGTGCCATGATATTGCCAGCAAAAATACTGAAACATCATTAAACAGCAGTAATAATTCGGTGCAAACCTTTTCATTTATCAAGAAAATTTTGAATCGGTAATTTCCATTACCAACAAGAACACGTAAGCATCAAACTTTTTTTGAAAAATGCTTCAGTTTATTGGGGTTGGCTGCCAGTCCTTATTTAATAGAATTGCCAATTCATCAAGAGCATTTGCCAAAATTCATGAAAATCAGTCCAAGATACTGTAACTAACGTAAAAAAAACTGGCAGTAGGAACCACAGCGGCAGTCGAATCCATCCACTTGTCAAGTTAACAGGAATACAATAATGGCAGAATTTCAATAACACCTTGCAAGGGCAGGCACAGCAGTAGTCGCTTCTGTCCAAATGTTGTCATTGTCAACTTCATATAACTACACTTGCCAATTTATTTAAGATTCTGCAGAGGATTTGAGTGATGCAGCTAGACACAAAAAGCTGCCACCAGGAGGCTCCCAAATCCAAAAATCATCAGCTGTCCTCTTCACAGAAGAATCATTAACGCCAATTTTCAAATCATCCCTAGGGGTTACCACAGCAGTCAAACCTGTCTGGAAATTTGTCAGCCTTGGTCTTCTCATCAGAAATGCAATATGCCAATTTTCATGAACCCTTGAGAAATTTGCCAGATCAAAGGGTTAAGATTTGACCGCAAATGCAAAAAAAAACAAAATCGCCTCTGGGGGATAACACACCAGTCCGAAAGTAAGTCAGTCGTGGCCTTCTCATCAGTAACACATATGTAAATTTTCATTTTTTAAGGGGTATGACAAGAGGCGGACGCCAGAAAATGGAAGCAAAAATTAAACAAGATCAACACAGAGTGTTGAAACGCGCCAACGAATGCACCGCAAACGGTGTGATTCTAGGGGTGTTTCTTTGCATTATTAAAAAATTGCTACAAGATGGCGCAAAATACGTCGAATCCATCTGAAAACGTTTTTTAATAGAAAGCTATTCATTAAATTTCATAAAAATCCATAAAGGAACTTCAGAGAAACAGAGGAAAATGGAAAAAAATGAAATGTTACTAGGGGGCACAGCATTCGTCAGCGTATGAAACCAGTCGTCAACTTCATATGAATACATTTGCTAAATTTAATTAAACACATCAAAGTGCTTAGGAGATACAGCTATGGGCGCAAAAAAAAACTGATGCAACAGTAGTCGAAGTCGTCAGAAATTCATCATCAGCCGCCCTCTTCACAGTATTAAGAACATATATGCCAATTTTCAAAATCAACCCTAGAGCAGTTTGATTTTTAGGAGGGCGGACGCCAAAAAACACGAAAACAGTAAAAAAAATGGCCACTATGTAACGCAAAACAGCTCAAATCCATCCGAAAATGAGAGGATAGCGTCATCTCACTGCCTAACTGCAAAATTTTATGAATATCCGTTGAGGACTTCCGAAGATACAGAGGTAAGCATAAAAAAATTGCCACTAGGGGGGGGGCACACCTGTAGCCGGAGAGGTCCGAAAGTTGTCGTCAGCTTCATACGAACACATCTGCCAAATCTCATCAAGTTCCTGTAAGGGGTTTAGGAGATACAGCTCCGGAGGCCCAGACAGAGATGACGGCAATATGCGACCACATTTAAATACGTGGGCACATAAAAATGGCCACAACGTGGTGTAAAATCCATTCGAAAATAACACGGCATCATCACCTCCATATTAGCTAAATTTCATGAAAATCCATCAAGGCACTCCGAAGACACAGAGGCAAACATAAAAAAATTAAAATTGCCACTAGGGGGCACAGCGGTATTCGGCTCGGACCAAAACTCGTCACCTCTGTAATCAGCCCCATAGCAAAACACCTGCCAAATTTCAATAAGATCCTGCGAGGGATTTAGGAGATACATCCGCGGACGCCCGGACAGAGATGACGGCAATATGTACCCATGTATATGTGGGTGCCATTGACTATGATTTGTGCTGCCAGTTTATTCAGAAACAAATTTAGGATTGACAAGTGCATTAATATTTCACACACTACAAGCAACTCGTATAAGGACTCGGTTTTTGATGACAATCTGTATTTCCGTAGCCTCCAATTTTCCCTCAAGAGGCATTTTAATGTCTACACATGTGTAAGCATCAATAATGGCAAGTCAAGTGACGTCAAAATGAAGAATGCCCAACGTATCAGGATTCCCCCATGCTTATTAAGAGTAGACAGTTCACCAGTAGGCACAGCAAGGATTGAGAATGTCTTGTAACATTTGCGATTTTGAAACCTGTTAGGATAAAGCTATGATTTTTCAAACACCTTTCGACTAAATCCTTTAAAATTTGTCAATGACTGAAGTTTGAAACACCTTCGAGCCATAATTTGGAACAACTCTGCTCAAATTGCATTGCTATTTCTGTTGGGTTTTTGAAATGCAGACATTTTTTTCTTTCTCTTTACTTTCACTGCACTTAAAGATGCATGCCAGAACACCAACATACCAATTCAGTCCCTAAAAATATATGGTTTGGCGATCGGAATGTCCAATACAAAAAACTGACATTCAATCAGTAACACGAGATCAAACAATGATGCCCGTCCCCCTATCACCAGTATGAGCTTCACACTGGATGATGCAAGTCAGGTGACTCCTCAGCTTGCAAGCAAATGATACTGACAATTTGCTCCTATATTGGACATTTGCAGATTTCAAATGGTCACTGTACTGCTTAGTCAAACGCATCAATTATATTCTGCAACTTTTGGACCACAAACTGTTTGTAGAACATTCAGTGGCATGAAAACAAAGCTGCCTGTGCCGAGTTTGTACTTGTTTTAGATAAGTCTGGATAGACTTTGAGATGTGGCAACTGTCTTCCTAAAACTGTTTCAAGGCCATTATATGGCAAAATCATTTCTAAAATCTGTAGGTCTATTTACCGCAACCTCTAGCCTATTTACATCAGCACAGAGAAAAGACCAACTGAAATGTCATCCCAATGTAAATAGGCTCAAAGTTGGTGTAAATAGACCAATGGATTTCAGAAATGATATGGTAACTAGTAATTTTATGTGTATCCACAGATCCGCCATATACCCCAATACTTAATACAATTTATTATAAGACAACAAATTATACAACAAGAAGTATTTCACAAATTCTCTTCCTAGAAAGAAAAATGTCATACCCAAATTTCCATGCTAAGATCAGTACTCAAGAGGACACAAAAATTGTGTGCATGAACACTCAACCCACACGCACACACAAGATGTTATTTGTCCCTAAACAATTGCATGATTATTCTCACCAACTTCAGTTTTCTCAAAAAACTTTCTTTCCACGCAAACATTTGTTCTACACAGGCACTTGTTTTTGAGAAAACAAGTCTCAGAACACCCATTCTGATTTGTTAAGAGAAAGACTAGCTCCACAAAGCCGGGGTTCACAATAGACACCCTGTAAATACAGAGTGTGTATCGTCTTACTTAGATTTGGTCAGTATGTTCACATCTACAGCATATTCATACAAAAAGCATGACGTAGTAATACCAAACATCAGAAACAATGTCACATGACTACAATGTCACATGACTATGCCACATGACTATGTCACATGACTATGTATGCTTCTGATAACTATGCTTTCATTTATGCTGCTGTTGTTACTCGTAAGTTGCCTCTTTGTCAAATGATTTTCTGAGTGGACTCACGAAATGATGTCAATTTCCATGTAATTTGGTACTTCCTGGTGAGTCGACTTGTAGACGGGACAATTTTGACACCTGGTTACTGAGAAATGTTAAGGTCTCTTGAAACCAACTCCATCTTGTAGTCATTCACAGAGGAAGCCTTTTCCAATTCAACTGACAGCCATATTGCTTTTAGTGAATAAAATAATGACCACAGAATTTCTGAAATAAAAACTGCAGAAGTCGGATGGACAGCGTCTTGGCCCCATTGCACGTACTGTGAAAATGAGCTGTTTGTTGAAATCACCTACAATGGTCCAACCCCACACCTCAGTCCTGTGAGTGATCGGCACCTGTCCTCTGAGTTCCAACTCTCAACATGTGCATTTGATCCAGAGCTGTGGTCAGAAAGGGTCGAACTGTGTTGATCTCCATTAGTGTTAAGTAATTCAACTGTAAAAAGACAATTTCAACATCAAGTTACTCCAGTTTATGTGTTAGTAACCTGAGAGTGTATCCTGAAAGTCAACTAATCTCCATAGTTGTACACTAAACGCAATTTGGAAGCTATTCTTGGCATTGCAAATACAAGACAATCGTAACACATGACATGAAGTCCAGTATATTGGGAGTTTAGAGAGATCAGCCAAGTCCCTGTGTGAATGCAACTGTATGTGTGCAAAGATTGTTAACGTATGTGCAGTACGCTTAATCAGAAAATGTGTAAATACAATTGACAAGCATTCCAACACCAGAACAAGAATTAAGCGTAGCTGTTTACTTGTTTCTATAGCAGCAAGAGTTCCTTGAAAACTAAATGAAGTCTCAATTGACAAAATGTCAAGACAAGGAATGGCTGTAGTATGATTTCCATCCAATGAAAGGCAGGCTACATAACCTAGCAAAGAAATACTCAGGCAGTGTCATTGGCAGGTAATGTTGTACGCACTCATATGTTGGGAGAATCAAAACTGACACCATGCAATAATGAGGATCCTGAAAATAGACCCTGTAAATAGACTGAACATGCCTTGCCAAGAAAGTTATCTTGTGTCTTTCAATCTATCCACGGTTTGTTTTAGACTAGAGGATCACATTGATGAGAGGATCACATTGATGAGAGGATCACATTGATGAGAGGATCACATTGATGAGAGGATCACATTGATGAGAGGATCACATTGATGAGAGGATCACATTGGTGAGAGGATCACATTGATGAGAAATTGAAACATATTTCCAATATCGACAGACCTTGGCATGTGTGGCATCACTTTTCATGAACTTGTCAACACTGCTTCGTAACTTAGCAATCCTTATATCCCAGATGTCCTTGATAAGGGTTCGAATCTGATCAGCCTTTGTTATGTTTTCTGGAGCACTGAAAAGAAAAAGCAATAGTGGAATTTTATTTTTTGTTGAGTTTAAATCTAATCATACCTGGCTAGTTCAGATGTTGACACCGAAGGTGATTAATTACTATGTTCAGGTAACTAAAAAAAACAGAGAAAGCTGGACCATGATCGTTATTGTTGCAGATACCACAAACACTCATCAACTAATCCAAGTTGTCGTCTGTTCATGACGCCTGGTCATGCTATTCTGCTACGTTGGCTATATAACGTGTTGCTCACCTTCTCAACAGGAGCTGGGCTATCTCCATGTAGTGAGGGCTGGGCATCTCAGTGAAGAAGCCTTGATCAGTCTCTTCCATCTTCTTCTGCTCCAGCACATCTGAAAAAAAACAATCATATTTTGATAGTAAGTTCCGTGGCACAAGGTACTCGTGTGTAGCACAGGTTAAATGACCTTCCATGCTCTGACATAAAGAGGGTTTGTATGAGAACCTAAGATCAATGGCTTAAACTGAGGAAGGTGCAGAATTCAATAATTAACAATTTGATACTCTTTTGTCGCCACCACTCAGTCAAATTTCAGTAGCACACATTTGGAGGATTCACTGATATGGTCCAGCTTTCAAGTTTAGTAAAAATGCAAAAAAGGGTTATGATGGGTTGATGATCTTAAAGTGCATTACTCTTTTGACTGACAAAAAAAAACATTGACTGGTTCATGAAAGACAAGCAAAAGCGATAGTACTAAGCACGTTGGGAAGTGCGCCCTCTACCCTTGGAATCTATTTGTGCATGTTTGAAAACACATGCACGCAGTAGACTCCAAGTGCATGGTACACACTTTAGGTTGCAACTTGTGGATGCAGTCGTGGCAATGACCTCCGCGGCAATAACCGCAGGCTTCCCTGATATCTCCTGGTGCTTGTTAATCAAACTGACACAATGCACACAAGGTATACCAGGCAAGCCCATGGTCTCTCACTAACAGTGCTGGACAGACTCTTCTCACTCTGGCTGACTCATCCCGCGACTCCAAATAACAGAACCTTAAGAACTATTGCAAAATCCAACTGCTATGATATCTGAACAAAAAAGGGACATGGAACTAAGTTATCAAAAGGAAACAATGCAAAACAAAAAGTGAATTGGACTATTTTGACCAATGAAGTGGAACCTACCGTATCTAGACAGTGACCATTGTGCGCTGCTAGTACATAGATATCAAAGTATTTCATTTAAAATGAACCAATGAGATAATGATCCCACACCTACCAATACATTGCAGTGACTAGGGTATAAATCCAGCCACAGTTTGTCCATAAGCTATTAGTGCTAGCCTTTTTCAAATCATCTCTAGCAGACTAATTTGAGATTACACCATTGTCTGCTAGCGAAGAGCATGTTAAACCACTTACCGTAAGCGTTCGGGTTAACGCCCATGCTCAGTTAACCGCCCATCCCCGACTTTAAGTGGATTTTCGATTTAACCGCCCACTGCTCGGTTAAGCGCCCCCCTGCGATTTTTGAAGATTTCCAGTTAAGCGCCCACCTCTCGGTTAAGCGCCCATCCCAGACTTTTAAAGAATGAAGATTTAGCGCCTAGTGCTAAGGAAACGCGCGATTCCCCGACTTTTAAAAAAAGATCGACGATCACAATGAGTGCAACGACGCCAGGACTCCGAGACGGTGGTTTAGCAATCTGAATTACAATACAGGTGACGAGTTATTGTCTTTGGTCATGAACTCACTTCAAAATATTATACTTGAACCTTTTTGTCACTTTATTTTCTTCCCTTGTTTGCAAAGTTTAAGAACGCCGCCGGCGTCAAAACCTCCGCTTTCAGCGACTTTGTCTGCCGCGCTGAGTTTCCGTCTGCAGTGCACTAGATAAAACTTATATTCGAAAAAATCAGGCCAGAGAAATGTGAAGGTGGGAAGCTCTCGTATTTTGAACAAATCTCACAACTCACGGAAAGATGTCAAATTCTCAATATTTTGATGAATATAACT
>NMRA01000383.1:23022-85668 GCA_002633005.1 Phoronis australis | reverse complement strand
AAATCCTGGATCCACCCCTGAACAAGTACAGGAAAGACATCATTTTGATGATATTATGACTTTTGGACCCAGAGTGACGGCATTTCTATTCGTATTTCTGGTCCAAATTGCGGCACCAACTCCACTGTCATGACACCTTATCAATAACCTGAGCAATAAATGATCTGATGATTGTCATTGACAGTACCAAAATCTCATTAACCTTGCAAATTTTAATACTTTCTGTTGAAACTATAGACATAGGTAAAATGTATTTTTTGAAATCCATTATATTATCAGAACATAGTAATGCACTAGATAACCGCCGGATTCCAAATAAGATACTAATTGAAACTTTGTAATTCGGCCAACTGAAATGTATCTATTAGTTGCTAAATATAAAATTATAAAAGTACACACAAAACATTCTTGTCATTACTCAGCACATGCTCAATCGATAATTAACAGAAAAATATAATTGATTGGTTTTCGCATTACAACTGACTATATGTGATCGAAGGGACAAAAGGCGACAGATAAAGGCGGGATATGCGGAGCGGGATAACAGCCCGCCATTCTTTATCTAGCATTTTCTTAACACACCTGTCTGCCTTATTGCCTTGGCTTTTTGTAATGATGAACAAAAAAATAAAATATAAATACAACTAAAAACACAGAACAACAGCAATCAACATCGCAAGATGTCATCAACTAACAGAATTAATAAGAATTTGAAATTGATCAGAACTTACTTACCCCGATCAAATAAATTTGATCTTGCGAAAAATTTGGCACAATTTTAATCAATTGTTTTTCGGCCAAAAACTCTACTTCGGCTGGATCCATCGCATTCAAATACGACAACTGCTACTTTGTAACATTTCTGTTATGACATTATGAAATGTCACACTCAAAAATAGTAATAATTTAGATAAATTTCACCACCAGTGAACCGCCCAGCTCACTCACTGCAACCACGTTGGATTTTCGCGGGAAAGTTCACGAAATGTTCACACATGCGCAGTGCTAACCAAAACAATGGCGGCTTCTGTCCTGCGGAAGGCAGCCGGCACTCAAGTTTTAGTGCAAACTCAGCTTGTGCGGCCTTTTAGGAAGTGGGAAAATGTAAGAGTCGTCATATGTTACTCCACTTTCTACGCATGTTTGATTTTTTTACCATCTGTTGGTTTTAGAACACCCGTTGGCCCGTTTTAGTGCTCGGTTCGGGGTCAGAAACCAAGACAAGTTTTCTCTCTAAATCAGGGTTCATTATATCCGACTAGTGCCTTTAGGTGTCCGATCATGGGTGGCCAGCACTGAAAAAAGTGGGGGCTCTAGCCCCCAGCCCCCCTGTGGTGCACCGCCCACAGACCATGGGCGCGGCAGCACTGAAAAAGTGGGGGGCTACAGCCCCCTATGCCTATGGTTATGGTGCGCCGCCCATGCTGATAGTGATATGCAAGGTTAGGCCTGCTGGTTGGTGCAGACATACTGCATCACTGGCATATCGCGTTTTTTCGTGATAGACCGAACCAAAAAACCTTGGCTCATTTTCGGGTCTGTGGAAATTCCTGAGAAAACCACAAACCTTTTGTTTGGCCAGCAACATGTGATTTCAGGCCAATACCCAGTACCTGATGGCCTTAAAGGCGAAGGCAACCTATTTTCATGTCATTTTTAACAAAAATAAGGTTCGCTAATTATCCCAGACATATTTTCCACTTAATTACAGCTTTTTGTAATTTGATTAATTATTCGTTTTGTACTCCGGAAGTGACGTTTTAGGAGGCAAGGATTTCGCGCCAATTTCTTTTCCCGTAGTCTGACTATATGAGCGTTGACGAGTCAGTCATAAATCTACTTCGGTTGTCATAAGTTTAGTCGTCGTTTGCTTTTGTTTACGAGTCAGTCAACATGCCACACTGTTGCTGCCTACCCGGATGTACTCATTATGGCCCAAAGCATGTAAACAGCAGTGAATACAGGCCCCGTTCGACACCCAGTGAAGAGGACAGTTTGTCGTTCAATGAACAGGTCGGTGAGCCAAACTTTGATAAGTTTATTGTGGACTTGTCTAAAGTATTGGAGCTATTTAGAAGGTGCCAGGTGTGTGGCGAGGGTGTCACATGGCAGGGTGTAAGCAGTTTGCGTGCTCAAGTCACTATCAGTGGGAGTGTGTCGCGGACACTCAGACAAGTGGGACAGTTGTTCCTCTGTCCGTGCGACGATAATGAGTACATCCCGGTTCGCAGCAACAGTGTGGCATGTTGACCGACTCGTAAACAAAAGCACACGATGACCGAACTTATCAAAACCGCGAGATAGAAAAATGACTGACAGGGCAGCTCCCCCAGTCAGACTATACGAAAAGAAATGGGCAGGAAATTCTTGCCTCCCAAAACGTCACTTCCGGAGCAGTGAACAAATAGTTAATCAAATTACGAAAAAGCTGTAATTAAGGGGAAAATATGTCTGGGATAACCAACGAACCTTATTTTTGCTAAAAAAGACATGAGAAAAGGTTGCTTTCGCCTTTAAGTTCCATTGCCAGACCATGCGTAATTAGCATGTTTATTGCCCCTGTAGATGGAATGGATAATAAACTATTGAATTCAATGATAAAAGCGTGTCAAGTTTATAGTCCCTGTAACCCCTGAGATTCTATCACGAACTCGCTTATGGAGATTCTCCGAAAAGTGCTCAAAATTGCTTTAACCTTTTCAAGTGTCTTATTTTCCGGTAGTTGAGAAACTCAACCGTTTCACCATAATATTTGTCACATCTTCAGGGCATATAATCTGTTTTACTTGTACTCGAGACGTCAGTTAGCTCATGGAAGTTTTGTTTAAGGAACACCAAACCCAGTGTTGGCCTATTAACAGACATTAAAAATGAGGTTCACATCTAGTTCTCTGAAACAAAACAATACTCTGTAACCCTCAACAACCCTCAAATATCTAGAGCAAAATTTGGAAATTCCTTACAAGTCTGCTAAACTGGCAAGTGACCTACGCTTTAGGCGTGTTACATGCCAATTGCAGGGAAAGACAATCCACCAATAACCATATTTATCATCTGATACAAAGAAAGAATAAGTCACAGTGACGTGACAGTAGCTTGAGTGGTGGGGGAGGTGGGCTTCTGCAGGCAACACTGGTCAGGAAGGGATGGATGCCGTGTAAATGGTATTGGCTTGGGGAGATTCAGCACTTTGTTTACCCATGGGTCACAATAATAGTAGTGACATGTACTAGTTACAGCAACTGTCGTTAGAATGTTTTTGTGTGGCCTTATCTAATTTCGTCTCATTTTGCCATTCTGTAGGTGTATTCCAATAAGGTGTTGAGACGAAGACTTTTTGGTTTTTCAAAGAAAGCACCACCTAGTGAGATGCTGGGTTCCAACATTGTCACGACCAAGGTAAAGCAAAGGGAAATGTCAGAGGAGGAGCTGGAATCCTACAGGTACTTTGTTTAGTGTCCATTGTGCAGGTCACATCTATGTTGTCTGTCTGAGCCTGACTCCTACAGGTTGCATTTATGTTGTCTGTGTGCACCTCGTATTGGTTTAAAATTGCAGACTTCAAGGTGGAAGCAACCATTCAACTGTGTTCACTGCATGGTTTTATGTGTAATTATTACTCTTTGTATCAAAAAAACCAACTGAAACACGAACCAAAACCATGGTGCTGTAAGTACATGTGTGTTATGGTCCAACTGCATTGCTAGAGTTGACTCATCATTTTATTGCTTTGTTTAAAGTATTCTGCATGAAGGTGATCAAATATAGAAATTAGCGATGGTCTAGTTATGCGCATATAATTTGGGCCCACAACTATAACGGTGTTTTGTGTTTATTTTTTGTCTTTCAATTGAGGCAATTTTCTGGTTTTCACGATTATCAGGTGAGGTTTCATGTTTGACAATTTAAAAGCACACCTTTAAATTGGCACATTGAAGTGCTAGCAGTGTATCAGGATATCTAAGTAAGCTTACTATCTCATATTTTAAGCTCAGTGAACAATTTATTTAGTGCATTATTTTCCTTTAAATTTGAACCTTGAGTTACACTTTGTCTGGTGTGAAGAGCATACTGATGGTAGTTTGGTATGTAAACCATCCAGCTCGAATTTGTTCCATCTTTGATGTTGCAATTTTCTGGAGCTCTGGACATGCGCTCATTATTAATAATGTTGTTTTATTACCAGATATAAACACGCTTTCTGTCAACAAAATAACTATTTTTTTACCATTTGCTGTTATAAACTGGTTTTGACTTCAACAAGATTTGTGGACTGAATCAGTACTGACCTGCTCAATAAGTTGACTACTCATTATAAGATCAGTGAGCATGGTCTCAAGGTGTAACTGAGTGAAAGTCTCAAGGTGTAACTAAGTGAAGGTCTTAAGGTGTAACTAAGTGAAGGTCTTAAGATGCAACTGAGTGAAGGTCTCAAGGTGTAACTGAGTGAAGGTCTCAAGGTGTAACTGAGTGAAGGTCTCAAGGTGTAACTGAGTGAAGGTCTCAAGGTGTAACTAAGTGAAGGTCTCAAGGTGTAACTGAGTGAAGGTCTCAAGGTGTAACTGAGTGAAGGTCTTAAGGTGTAACTAAGTGAAGGTCTCAAGGTGTAACTAAGTGAAGGTCTCAAGATGCAACTGAGTGAAGGTCTCAAGGTGTAACTGAGTGAAGGTCTTAAGGTGTAACTAAGTGAAGGTCTTAAGGTGTAACTAAGTGAAGGTCTTAAGATGCAACTAAGTAGAGGTCTTAAGATGCAACTAAGTGAAGGTCTCAAGGTGTAACTTAGTGTCAGTTTCAAAGCACAGGAATCACCACTAATGTAAGGTAGAAACTGTAACCAGTTTTGGAGTGGAATTTGGTCCAAATTAAACTTAATGTGATTTTTTAATGTAAGCAGTGTTTGCAGCAACTTAAAGATGGCATTGTATAATATTGCATTGTATAATATTGCATTGAGTGTCACAAAGCATATGAATGTATTTATTTGTTTCTTGATTGTAATTTTCATAGTGTCTTAAATATGTAAATCCCATTCAATGCCAATTTGATTGTTAAACTTGCATTGTACATTTTAGAGAACGTTTTATCCCCATCACGAGGCGGTCGCTGATTCGCCACCTGATGCAAGATGACAGGTTCTTGACAAGTGGTGAGAAGAAGAAGTTTGAAGACTTTGCGTTGTCCCTTGACAGTGTCATAGTTAACAAGTACCATGGTTTATTACAGGAGCTTAAGGTAGGTTTAACGATGATGTGTACCCACATATGGTAATACACTTCATACTACTCATGTTGAATAGTATTCTGGAAACTCGTTTTTGGGCTATATGCTCTTCTACGTTTTCAAAACTCAAATCTTCAATTGTTTACTTTAATATTTCTCTATGTTCGAACTGTGTCACAACAAACACTTAAGGACTATTCTGAACATTTATGGTACATTGTACAAAATCTGCTTGAATAGAATATCATTGGCTTGAGATTTTTGTAATGGAGTGCTATACACTAGCCGATGTTATAAACTAGATGTTTTATAACTCTGTTTGACTTATACGTATGCTTTCTAGGTACTGTTTGATCCTATTAACCCAGACAAAGACACTATGGTTACTCGGCAACAGAATCGCAAGGAGCAGTTGGATAGTGAGTTCTGGCTGCTTCAGAAACTTGATGATGTTATGGAGAAGGCCAACTTTCACGAGCTGCCAAAGAGTGTTGTGGCGCAGGCCCTGGCTGAACATAGTGCTAGTGAAGGAGTGTTGGTGAGTATAGCAATGAATGGTTGTGGCTGAACACAGTGTCAGCGAGGGGGTGTTGCTGAGAGGTGGTCATTTTATTGTGTCCTGGGAAAGCCTTAACTGTGAAGATAGCATATTAAATTCCATGTCCATCTTACTTCCTAATGGTTTTCTATAGTTTGACACAAAACTTGCAGCAATGTTTGCCATGACTTGTTTTTCTGTAATTTTCCTTTTTTTAAAACAAGGGTTATAGTTGAGAATTATCGACATTTCTCTTATGGTGTCATTCTAGAAGAGTTGTTGATACTTTTGACACCCGAACATTTGTGAGCATCAGTGAACATGTCCTTGTTTGGACGAGTTTGTGTGAAATACATCTACTTATTCTGTTGCTGCTCCAGCCACAAGCCACAAAGATATTTATTGACCTCCTACCAATGTAAATGTCCACTTGTTACTGGGATTTTCCGTAGGTAAGCCCACCTGATGAAACGCCTGTGGGCATTTATTCAGAAAATTATGCCGAATAAAAGCCTATGGGCATTTATTTTGTGTGTCGAGTGTCCAGATAGGGAGGCATTTATCAAGGCTTGGAATTTTCCGCGGAAACGCGGATTTCCGCTTTTTTCAAATGTTCTGTCTGCGCATTTTTTTATATTTCCACATAAACAAAATTGGATTTGATGTAAAATTTCCGCGGCAAATTCCTTTCTTACCGCAGCGTTGCCGAAGACGTTCACCTCGAAAAGCGGAAATTGCTCTTTATGTTTCGGAGGAACGTAAATTGTCAACATTGCCGGGGCATCTGGGATACTGTGGTGGGATTTTCAATGGCGTCTCGTGTGATTGTAAACCGCGGTGACAAATACTACGGCTTTGCAGCCAAAAATGTTTGGGGGTGGGAGTGGACGGACGAGCTAAAAAGACGCAGACGCATGCTACTGATGGTGGTAACGGGTTTTTTTTTTTTTTTTAGTCCCAATTTTTGTCGGCGAAAGGTTCACATCGAGTATTTCAAGGCTGGGTAGAGCGTATGTTTTGGATCCTAAAAGTTTCCGCTCTTTTTGTCATTGGTCATTCCAAGCAATGATTTATTCGGAAGATTTCCTCTTAAAAGTGGACACATCATCAACTTTAAGCCACAAATTAAGTTTTGTGGAGCATTCATCATTTATATAGATGAACAAAGTGTTGGCGAACTATGTATTGATTAACATAAAATTAAAAAGCACTGTTTTATGCAAAAAAAATCGCAGATATTTTGATACCAGAGGACGCTATGACTTTTCGTTTACACGCCCCCCTTGTCCAAATAAACGCCCAAGCGTTTCTTTGGTATAACTGAAACACCTGAACATTTTCATTTTCCCAATACCCACCCATTGGATTATCTACGGAAAGTCCCGCTAATCATTATTTCTTAGGTTTTTTTTTAATCGGCGATGACCCGGATTTGTCATTCTGTCTCGGTGCTGCTACTTGTAGTTTATTACATTTTCATAAAGTTCATGTTGGAAGGGTTTAACAGCTTTCATGCCTTTTGAGAATTTTCTGCCAACTTTTTGTAGTTTTCAGAAATAGGAGAGATGTGGACAGTCAAAAGAGCATGTTTTGTACACTTTAAAATGGTTATTGTGTACGATCTCTTGAGGCATCGTACAATTGTCATTCATTCTTTTAGTGTCTGTTTTTTATTGTAGCCCAGTTGTTCTTTTTGGACTCTTGCTTGGATGACTGAACTTGGTTAAAATGTCTGATGTAATCTCCTATTTATTTATTAGGTGAGTGTTAACCCAGCGAAATATGACGTTCTACGATACTGGGCATTAGGCAAGGAGACCCCATTACAAAATACACCATGGTACCAGTTTCTCTACAACAAGTTTACTGGTCGACCGGCGCCTAAACCCATCACATATTATAAGCGAGTGGTGGTGGCAGTCAGGCTTAAAAGAGACCATAAACTAATGTTGAAGATATTTAAGGAGGTTCCTGTGAATGCTCTCGAGCAGCTTGTGCCTGACGGACAAATTAGAATGTCGAAATTTGACCGCGGTATTATTATGTCGTCAGCTGGCATCGCGTTTCTAGGCATATTGGCCAAGGTGGTGTCGATAATGGCCCAGTACCAAATCAACTGGACTCTGATTATGTCATCAGTCACGTGTTTAATTGGCATCAGAGCTTGGACAGTATACAAGAATAGACGGAACAGCTATCTAGTCGACTTGTCAAGAATGTTGTATTATAAAAACGTAGCGAACAATAGAGGTCTCCTTACACTGCTCATCGACAGAGCTGAGGACGAAACTTTCAAAGAGGCCCTGCTCACATACACGTTTCTCTTGTCTTCCAAAGCACCAGAGCTAGTGCCTCCTGGTGGCAGCAAAGAAGAAACCTTGCCAGTAGCCATAGGTGAGTACCATAATAATTTGAACGGTTGAAATTCCCTTTGAGAGATTACACTGAAGTATTTTCCATTGCTTTAGCAACCTTGTATCCTGCCATAGTGCCTCCTGGTGTAATATTGTAAAACAGCCCTTGAACACCGTATTTTATAAATGGTTATTTACTTGTTGTGCTTGTAATTATTCTCTGAAACTATGGAATATGCAGGTATAGCAAATTGATTATATTACATATATTAGTGTCACTGAATTATTTCTTTCCATTTTTGCAGCCTGGTAAAAGGCACCTAAGGCAAAAATATGAAATTAAACGGGTTTCTGAAACGTCACCTTCAATTAAATTAACAATAATCCTTTTGAAATTGGATCAGTTTTGTTGTACAATGTCAGGTTTATGTTGTAATGTTTTTACTTTGATTTTCAAATGCCACCCTTAGTAAATGTTTGTTTTCTGGATTTTGAGTTCCTCAGATGATGATAGTCTTTTGGCTTCTACACACTTACACTATTATTGTTTTCCTTTATGTTTTATTTTGATTCCCCTCGTGTTACGTAAAATAGGAAAAAATTAATGGGTTTAGCTCAAATCCAGTCACTAAGAATTTGCTATAAATTTGACCATTCAAAAGGGCACCAAACAAGGTCAGTGATTACTCCGCTGCATTCCACTAGATGGCGATAATGTTATGCTTTTGAGATTGTGAAACAAGATTAGTTGATGTGAGCAATGTATTAATGAGAAAAAAGTCACACCTAAGATGCACACTTGAGTAACTCGGCCATTATTGGTATGACTTCGTTGAAATGAGTTAATATCGCATGCTCTTACTAAACGCAAAAATAACACAAAAGTCAATGCAAACTCAACATTTTTCAAGTTAAGTCATCTGCTATTTATTATAAGAAATATTATCCAAATGTTTTGGAAGTTAGTCAATGTTGTAATTAAAAACAATGATCACATTGCAGATTTTTGGCAAACTGTCATTTTCATTGGCTGTATTCTTTATAAGGAATATTCCAATATTTGCAGGGGGTTTAAAAGAGGTTGACCTTGAAAACCAAATAGAGGAGTGGATTCAGGGTAAAGTGAGCAATAGTGATTTGGAGTTTGACAGTGGCGAGGCTGTACGTATACTAGAACAACTGGGCCTTCTCAGCCGCATGGAGGACCACTTACAGGTGCTCCCCCTAGAGGCAGCCATGAGAAACTTGCCACAGCACCCGCACTCTGTACTGGCACGAGCACAAGAGGAGGAAATAGTGGAAGGATATGACAGAGAGGCGTACGAGGAGAGTGAACAGCAGTATAGGGAGGAGGATAGGAAATCCAGAAAGATTGGCTGGTCATAGGGTCAAGAGGTCTCGAGAAAGGTCACGAGGTCGTTTACTGATATGCTCTGTTTTGATGCGAGTAGTGTGCCATCGATCAAATTTGTTGCATGAAAAGCGAGACTGTGTGAGTGAAAGATGAGTATTTCGTGAGTATCCTCGAGACCTTGCGAACATGACCTCGCTAGCAAAATGGCAGTCATTGAAGTGATTGGTTGGTGATGATGTCGTATTAAATTATGAGATAGAATTCTTAATTTACGGGATTAATTCACTGTTTTGGTTTCATAAGCGAACATTCTTGGCCACAAGTGCAGGCTTATGTCTTTGAAGGACAGAACATAGTGTGGTTCTAACGAAACTTGTCAGGGCTCCGAGGTCTAACCTTAGTTCTTGAAATTGATTTCATGATTGTTTTTGGCATTTTATGTTCTATTTGGATACAAAACCAAGATGTCGTCTTTTTGTGCTCAGGTATGTTGTGATATGTGTAATCCAAGTTAGTACTTGATGACCCAAAGCTTGAGGATTTTGAGTAAAAGCTCAAAATTTTTAATTCAGACTCGAACGTATTGCGTTGATGCTGTGGTCATCAAGTACAAGGGCAGATTATACAGCCCTGGGTGTAGACCATAATGTATAGTGTACTCACACACAGAGCAGTAGACACTTGTATTATACAGCCCTCGGTGTAGACCATAATGTATAGTGTACTCACACACATAGCAGTAGATACTTGCATTAAGTTTGCACGAAACTAGAGCAGAAAGTGTCGAAGATAATTTTGAGTTGGGTTTTGAGTACAAAGGTTAGACCATGGGTCCAGAACACAAATGAAATTTTGTCTCACGGATTGTTGCATGATGATGTAAATGTTTTGTTTGAGCATGTCTCTTGTTAGGTGATTTATTTACTTTGGAAATTCTTGCAAACCTGCTCACCTTTATGAAAGCTCACAGCCTTTTTGGAAATATTGTAATTATAGGTCTTTGTGTGTTCTCTTTAATAGATGGTAATAATTTGCAATGGTTTGAATAATGCTTCAAAACGGGCATTATGAGGTAAAAACAGTTGTGATAGACAGAGGTGACATGTTACTTAACCATCACGCCCTATAAGTAACACTATAACTATCACGCCCTATAAGTAACACTATAACTATCACGCCCTATAAGTAACACTATAACCATCATGCCTTATAAGTAACACTATAATCATCAACTTGGTCATCATTCCATCCTTTGTTGTGTATTCTCTGTTCATATGCAGCCATGGAATACTGGGGTGTAGTCATTAGAACTAGAGACAAAGTGGAATTTTGTTATTATATAATGTAACTTAGTATAGTAAATGTCATAAGTAATCCACAAACCTCTAACACTGGGTAATCATCCATCATGGTCAGTCATTATAGCTACTCTTACTCAGCCGCCATGGCGGAAATTGCCCTCAGCTGTCATGACGAGATTCTGGGTCATTTTGTCCTGATAATTTATTGTTTTATATTTCCGAAAATTCTTGTTATCTCAGTTTTTGAATTGGGGTACATGTAAGTTGTCTGTCTTTTGGTTCTTAAAAAAACAAAAAATATTGCAGAGGTCCATTGTGAAAGTTAATGTAAAACATTTTTGTGCATAGATTTAACAAAGTCTTTTAAAATGACAAATTATACTGAAGAGGTCATAAAGGTCAAAGGTTACATTATGTAACAACTCTGGGTGTACAGCACTCTCCACTGTGTTCCTAAATCAGATGAAATATTTCTGGGCTAGAGAGGGGACAGACAGTTCTATATGGCTGGTAATCCTGCTGAACACATACTTTGTAACGCCAAGTTAATCTCAAGCAGTAAACGGACCGTTAGTTCTTCCAAAGTCTGGGGCTGCGTTTCATGAACTACTTTAATTTAACCAAGACCGAAATTATAACAATGCTGTCGTAGCATCACCTCGAGTTTCGTTTGTTGAACAGTGTGGTTGTCATGCCAACACCGCAGCTCAGGATTCATAGCTTTTAAGTCTTAAAAGACTAAATTCATAACAATCACGGTTCTAACTTTTAAATCAAGCCAGTTTTAGGGAGTTTATAGCCGAAGTGGTGATGTGGTGTTGCTTTGTAGACACATGTTTTTGCTAGACAAAATTTTGTTTTATGTTGTGATACATTTAGAAATTTTTGGTGTAATTTTAAACCTCGTTCTTTCCCAGATACTTTGTAGACAAGAAACATAATGCAAATTGACAATGCTACACTGTTTTCATGATCAAGATTTGAGATTCTGAAATGTAGCAAGAAGCTGGAATTAGTTTAAGTTGCTGTCAGATGAAGGAAGTGAATGAAATGAAGACAATGTCAGTGTTGATTGTAATTTATCATGTAATACATTGTACAGATCAGTCTGTTATCTGTTGTGCTGTACTGAATGAAATTAAACAAGAGTGACATTTGGTTAAAGTCATTTGCGTCACCAATGTCACAATTCAGAATTCACATATTGCGACGTGATGCATGTATATTTATCTTTTTCTAATCTTACAAGTATTAAGTGTGGTCTGCTGAAAGAGCCAACAGTGTGGTCGTTAGCTAGTGGAGTGAGTACCAATTATGAAAGAAGTTTACCCAACTGTAGTCTATACACAAGTTTCTTACAACAGGTATGTAGTGCAGGTCTACCAACCTATCTGCTCAATTGCGTTACAAATATTTGCACATAAATTCACAAACCTATTTTATATGTACTTGGTTTCATGGCTAAGTAATTGTTCATACAATATTTAATAATGCTTACAACAACTGAATCGATGACGATGATACGTGTAGATATCTAACACTGAAGCACTGGCCTTTGCCACTACACGTGTCTATTGCTGAATGTTAAGACTTACATAACCATTAAGTACATAGTAACTCTGTATCATACAAGCAATTACATAAATTAATGCACAACACTTTTAGCTTAAAGCCTATTCAGTAATCAGTAAGGTGTTATAATTCATGACATGGCAACTTTAACAGTATATGGTCAGCTACTGTTTAGCAACAAAAACGGAACCGATCATTTGAGATTCTGGAATAACAAATTAAAGAGCTCAATACACAAAATCCCATAAAAATAAAAAAGATGTCACTTAAGAAACCCTATAGGACTGGGCTCCAACTTAGACTGGACTGGGCTACAACTAAGACAGTTTCTTGTGTAAAATTCACAAGAGTAAGAACACGGTAGAAAAAAAAAAAAAATTTTAACCCATTCCTATTTTCACTGAAGAATGGTAATTGTCTTGAAGTTGTGCATTTTTGTTATCAAATTACCCTAACCATCTCAAGAGATCAAAATAATCGCCACCAATTAGTGGTCAGTTAAACAACCATTAATTTAAGTAGACGTACTCTAAATTAAATGAAACTAATTTTATCTAATTTCGCTCAGATCAATTGCACATTTGGTTGAAAAGAGAATATTCTGTTTGCTTAACTCTAGATCTTGTCTTGAATGCGTAAAACCACGGTAAAGCGACTAACTGTAAGTTTCCACAAACACGAGTGTGACATGAACGTACCAAGCGGCAGCGTGTCGTATCCGACAACACGCAAGTTTCTTGTACAAACCCATGCCATATATTCCGTGGAAAAGTGGAGATCCAGAGGGCGGTCAAACACTGAGTTTTCATAACCACCACAAACAATGTCTTTGAACAACACACCACGGGGAAAACTTTTCACATGAAACATGATGCAGGTGTTGATTATACAGCTAAATGTTTTTTGGTGTTTTTGATGTAAAATTGGTGTTTTAAAGTCTTCAGCGAAAAGCAAGATGAATATATATGAAAGTAACAAGTCAACCAAACAACCTGAACATCATTGCAGTCCAAACAACCTGAACATCATTGCAGTCCAAACAACCTGAACATCATTGCAGTCCAAACAACCTGAACATCATTGCAGTCCAAACATGACAATTTCCAATTAAACATTGCTGCCACTGGGTGCCCACATATACAATGAGCAAATAAGTAAAAATAATTCTGTATCTACAAACAAATAGAACATCACTTCAGGCCTAAAATCTTTCTTGAGTATAAAATACACAATGTATGAGTAAAATGTGAGTACTGTTACAACAGATCTATACTTCCATCATATCTACGGTATATAGATGGCACCTATATGAACAAGCATTGAACAATCTTAACATTAAAATGTCATTGTAATGCTTTCAAAGAGAAACATAGGCTCAGCGTTTGGTAGAGAATAGTACTTGACACCTGGCTTATCCTTAAGATCTGGGACTTCAGGGTACACCATGTTTCTATCAGCTTTATGGCAAATCGGTTGAATATTTACTCAAGGCCCTTTCACACTAATGTCAACACCTCAATGTTTAAGGGAGTTGCAGTCAGCATGAGCGGTGTCAACTTTGGTCCTGGATCAAAGTTAACAGCACCAGTTCACTTTGCTGTTAACAAGTGGATTTAACGGTGGAATGTCGATGCTTCAACAGTTATCAACAGGGGGCACTGCTATCAACAGTTATCAACAGGGGCACAGCTATCAAGATTACTTCAATGATGACAGCGTGACCTACAGTTTACTTCGATGTCCATTAGCTGCCAAAGCCCATATGAACAGTTTAACTAACTTCGCACTTTACATCGAAGCTCCTCTCACATAAGAGTTAAGTTATTACGAAAAGGATTTTAACATTTGTGACCTTAATACAAAACAATTACAGTACAAGTGTGGCATTGCCCCAAATAAACAGTGAACAGTGCTGACATATCTAGATACAAACTAGCTTTATTGACCATCTTTTCCTACCTCTCAACCAGGAAACATCAAAGACTACAAGAGAAGGTCAAGGCAGGCGGAAAGTAAGACATGAAGCACAACCATGTATAGTCAACAACATACAAAACATGACAAGAAGAAAGGGTTAATGACCAGTGTACACTTATTAAACTTTAATATTTATTCTAACAAATGTTGGTGAAACGTTATCTACAGGGACAGTATGAATAATAATGATCACATCATTTGCTAGTTCTACCAACAAACCTGTATTAATTATAAGCAGTAAATTCATTCACTGCTAAAAGCCTTGACATCCTGATGCACAACCAATAGTAATTGTAGCCGTAATAACAACACTTTTTTACAACAGACCTTAAGCAAAATCTCATTCTGGGTTAGGCTATTCAAAACCCAGAGGGAGTAATAAAACAATCATTTTCCTAACCAGGACCATAAACACATTGTTAAGCTGTTTATTGACACAGCCCAACTAGGACAGTTGAACCACTAGGAGCAAGATAAACAAAGAACTATTTTCACTAACCTTGCATTTGAGTGTTAGGGAAGGCCTACTCTGTGTCAACCACACCAATGATTTACAAGCCTTCTGCGTAATTCTGAGCCAATGTGTGGTCTAGTTACCTTCTCCAACCCCAAAATGTCATATCACCAGCAAGCCTGGTGGACTAAAAACGTCTGGTAAAGTACAACTAATCTTGATCAAGGCATTGGTGCAGAGGTGTTGAACATGTACAGCTACGTCCTACAAGATTTCTTGCTCCTATCTTTAGTCTCGGTTAGTGAGCACCGAACTCGTTACTTTAATAGTCTTGAGTCCTGCTTCATCATTCTTTCCAATTTTCAACATTTTCCTTCAAGAGTTGTACTTGCTCTACATAAATGAAACAGTCAGTGTTATCATCAGGTATATTACTCAAATATAACAGTCAGTGTTATCATCAGTTATATTACTCAAATATAACAGTCAGTGTTATCATCAGGTATATCACTCAAATATAAGTCAGTGTTAGTATCTGGTATATTACTCAAACATAACAGTCAGAGTTATCATCAGGTGTATTACTCAAATATAACAGTCAGTGTTATCATCAAGTATATTACTCAAATAAAACAGTCAGTGTTATCATCAGGTATATTACTCAAATATAACAGTCAGTGTTATCATCAGTTATATTAACAGTCAGTGTTATCATCAGGTATATCACTCAAATATAAGTCAGTGTTAGTATCTGGTATATTACTCAAACATAACAGTCAGAGTTATCATCAGGTGTATTACTCAAATATAACTGTCAGTGTTATCATCAGGTGTATTACTCTCATATATGAGTCAGTGTTATCATCTGGTATTTTACTCAAACATAACACTCAGAGTTATCATCAGGTATATTACTCAAATAAAACAGTCAGTGTTATCATCAGGTATATTACTCAAATAAAACGTCAGTCAGTGTTATCATCAGGTATATCACTCAAATATAAGTCAGTGTTATCATCAGGTGTATTACTCAAACATGACTGTCAGTGTTATCATCAGGTGTATTACTCAAACATAACTGTCAGTTTTATCATCAGGTTATTACTCAAACATAACTGTCAGTGTTATCATCAGGTATATTACTCAAATATAACAGTCAGTGTTATCATCAGGTCCTATTACTCAAATAAAACTAAATGTTTGACAAATAACATATAACACATGTAACAGTTGCATGTTTTTGTAAAAACCCAATAATCGTGTATTGCGTTACTTAAATTACCATTTGCTATTCCAACCCAATATAATAACATTATGAGGAAGTTTGCACTTAGCCAAATATCGGCAAAACTATAAGATTTGACAGTGCAAAAATATGTTTTCTGATAATATCAAACAGACTACATGTAGAATTCATTTTGGACATTATACCAATCTGGATGTATTGGTTCAGACGGCCATGGCTTTTAATAAAATCAAGCAAAAACATAAGGTGCATTCATAACAAGAACATTATCTCAAGAACATGATCAAATTTTTAACATAAACCTTATTGATGGAGTTCCAATTTTTCGTAGCACCTGATGGAAAATTGAAACATTTTAAAAGCAATTGTGATCAGTGCACAAATCATAACAGAGGACAGGTTCATTTCAAAAGAGCCACTTCCACGATGTTCTTGGAGTTGACTGGTTTTCCATTTGGACATTTTCCAGGCCTTCACATATTAACCTCAAATGCATTGATTATATGTCAAATTGCCAAGTTCTTTGGGACACCTTCAATAGATTTTGATCGTATTTGATAATGTTCAGGCATATATTAACTGAACACAAAGTACCAGACCAAGAAATGTGCCGTAGGGGAGGACTATTTCTATACCATGAACTTTTTGAAAATTTAACATAATTTCAAAATCAGTAAAATTTAGCACAATTTCCTGCAATATTACATGATTTTGCAATCTAAAACACAGAGGTGGAAATCGAAACTTTTTCAGAATCGATTAATAGGAAACCTTTTCAAATTAAGACTAGATTTCTAATCAGTTTTGAGTTGCACTTTCACAGAGTACATGTCAAGGCCATTTGCTGTCAGGAAGGTACAGCCTGGGATTCTTCAAACGACATTCTCATAATGAGACTCGATCAAAAGGCAGACGTTCTGTCTCCCTATTGAACAGCAGACAACACCACAATACCCCATCAGACAAATATGTGCAGGTGGCCAGGACATCGCCCCATTTCGTGTAACTTTTTAAATTCTAAGCACGACCAGACCAATATCTGGGTGCAGCCAAAGAAAATTTGCCTCACTAATGAATTTTAAATTTTTTTAGCAAGATTAGAGAATAGACTTTAAAGTCTTGGAATTGATTTAGATTCAGTAATGATGACAGTGATAAGTCTTTGAATCATTGCAGCACAAGAGCGAGACAAAATCAAAATTCCAGAACTAGATTGAAAAATCAATACCATAAAATGAATCACAAAACTAATCGTATGTCACTAACCTTTCTTGAGATTTCCTATCGTTGACTGCTTACGTATAAACTCCAGACAGAGTTCACTGCTGAGGCCAAATGCTCTCATGTTGCAAGCAAATGTTCTGAAATAATAAATGAGTTTGATTTATTACTAAATAGTCTCTAAGTCTCCATAGTAACAATATACATTATTACACTGACTTTACAAAGGCTGACTGTTTCACGTACACTTAGTTTTCAAACAGGTTGACAAATTTAACATCATTTCTAAAATCTATTGGTCTATTTACACCGACCTCTAGACTATCGGTCTATTTACACCGACCTCTAGACTATTTACATTGGCACATCGTTTCATGTTGTATAAATAAATCAATAGATTTTAGAAATGATGTTCCTACATCACCACCTCAAAGTGGTGACAACAAAGTCATTGTGAAAACCCAGAAGAAATGCACACAAAAAATGACACCAAATCATTTGGAAATGAGCCGGAAATTTTTCCTTCGGAATTTCCCCGATTTTAAATTAAAAGGAAATGTATCAAATTTTTTGAAAACTACTTTAATCAGTGAAAACTTGCCACCGATAAGCTTTAACTGCAAGGACTACTCAAGTGAAAAGTGAGCTTTTACTGGTAATGTCTCACAACAAACCATTCACCCAACAATGTTCATTACTATATATTATGTGCTTTACAGCACAAGTTAAATACAACATTCAAGTCATTAATTTGAGATATTTAGTTACCACAGGTGCACTTACGGATAATTCAGAAAAACGTGACATATAATCAAAAGTCCTTAAGATATACAACATTGTTTTAAGAAATAAAATACCTTCATGGCGTTTATTGGTTGACAGAATAGTTGCATACTACAAGAATCTATCGATTGAATGAAAATGAATAATTTTCCAGACAAATGTAGTTCAAGGACGACTTTTTACACATCCCAAATAATGCCAACAATCCCTCGGAAAATGTTAAGGCCTAAACATCAGTTTTGTGAATTCTAACAGTTCCTTCTAGATTCAATGGAAGAGTGGTTCACATGCTTTATGCTGTTTTAACCATTCTAATAACGTTCGTTTCGAATAAAAATCTACACTTTACATCCTGAGGAACATCAACTAAGTGACTTTATTTTTGTAAAAAGTGACCTAGCACTCATCTTTCTCATTTTTGTCAGAATAATTACATCAAGATAATAATATTCATAACATATAGAAGCTAAGATAGAAAAAACTTTTGGCTTCATCCAAGTTTTGAGCAACTTCCTTGGCACTGTAGGGATGCATTTCTCCTAACTTTAACGGTCGATAAATTACTCCAACAAAATATTCAGTGGAAAATGCCAAAACACAATTATTCTACAAGGCATTGATGACTGATTAACACAAACCTTTTAGAAATCAGTGAAGCAGTTGCAACGAAATAGGCACAACAACAGGAACACGAAAACACAAATGGAGAAAAATGTGATTCTATAAGTCGAGCGATCAGGCGGCAGCTTTCTTCAGCTGAGTTACACAAACGTTTTCATTAACCTCCCATTTTTCTAATGCAGTAAATTGAAAGACTCATTACTGAAGAAATCATGCCATTCGTGCTCAATGTCTGCAGCCATGTCGTCATCAGTTTGACAGAGAAACTTGGCAAACCAATATTTACATAGTCCAGCTCTCTCATTGTCTGCTTTCATCTGATTCACTCAAATAATTCAGCAATGTTATTAACAGCGCACCTCATGCTAACCGATATTTAAAAAATACTATTTGCAAACGACTTGCAACAAATGTCGTGAAGATGCTTTTTATGAAATACTGTCACCAAAAACAAAAAAAATCGTATGGAGAAAAGCGGTGACTTTGACACAAATTAGACTTAAATTTTTGGCCTGAGGATTCATAAATGAGTAGGTGTAACCTCTGACCCCTCCCTTCCATAACCACAGCATTGTGGGTGTAACCTCTGACCTCTCATAACCACAGCATTGTGTGCCAACACAAAAGCCTTGTTTGCTAAGTTTAATCCAATAAGATTCTCAATCAGATGGTTTAAAAAGTTGATAAGATGGTTTAAACAGTCCAGGAGAATGATACATAATGGTACGCTCTCATGCAACAGCCCGACATATCAACAAGTCACTAACAGAGTTAGATGCCCAGGTGGAATGCAATTTCATGGCTGGTAAACTCAGTGTGAAAACTGGTGGTCAAGTGCACAGCTATTGTGTTGCCTGGCAACCGTTTTCATTTTGTTTGACATACATGGCCACATGACACATAAGGTGCTACAAACCTTATATTTTAGTCTGCACAATAGCTTTACAGGATGAAAATAACATTTTATCACTGAGAAGTTCACACTAAAATTCGTCTCACCCAAGTTGTCCGAAGACCACATTCTCCTGGAATCTTCTGTCATCAATTTTCTCTGATTTGTCATCTTTGCTAAAACACCAATCAGTGGTTGATTATGGCAAGTAAACTTAACATTGTTGTCATAGAAACAAAATGAAATAATAAAACGTGATTTCCCTAAAAGAGAGAGAATCAATAATAAGAAAATTCCATCAATAAAGGAAAATTGCATTTTCATCATATTCACTTGAAACACATGCCAATTAAGATTAATGACTCAGATAATTGGAAGCTAAGCATATTGCTTGAAGAACAGTGCTCTACAGTTTGATGAATGCATTTTGTTTTTATTACAGAAATCTACAAGACATTAGTTTTTAATTAAGTTATGACGTTTGAAAGTGAGAAAACACTATACTTAGAAACGTGCACAGAAATGAAAACATATTAAACTATAATTAAAGTCATTATGAATCATGCCTTGGGGTCAAAAATAACTTTCTGTATACGCACAACACTTCCTTAGTGATGCTATACCATACAGCGTCAGAGAACCGCAGTGAAAAGCAAACTTAACACGCATGATCTGAAGCAAAAACATACTGCCAAATCTTTTGATGGCAAGACAGTCATTTTTAATTTGAGTAGAGTGCAATGATACAGCGAGTGGTAGAGTACGATGATACAGTGAGTGGTAGAGTACGATGATACAGTGAGTGGTAGAGTACGATGATACAGTGAGTGGTAGAGTACAAAGATACAGTGAGTGGTAGAAAACGACGATACAGTAAGTGGTAGAGTACAATGATACAGTGAGTGGTAGAGTACTAAGATACAGTGAGTGGTAGAGAACGATGATACAGTGAGTGGTAGAGTACGATGATACAGTGAGTGGTAGAGTACGATAATACAGTAAGTGACCTAAATCAGTAAGTTGTTTTTCAGCAGAACACCAATGCTTCAAATTTTACCAAATACAGTGGGATGAAAGCAGTGGCCACAATAACAATAAAAACAAAATTTTGAAAAAAATCTTTTGTTGAGGCATATGAAGCTGAGGTCATTCTACCACACCTAGTATCTGATGTGGTCAAGAGCCATTTTATCAGGAAAACTGATCCAAGGTCATATTGTATAGAGTAGAGCAATTACCACATTAGCGATGACTTCATGGCACTGCGTAAATATAAATTGATAAATCATGGACTAAAGCTGGTGATTTTACGAACTGTTTGACTTCTGAAAATCAATTCCTTGTAAAAAGTTGGGTCACGTTTACATGGCAAAATGAGATCAAAGTTAGCCAAAAACCAAATGTTAGGTTGCTTTTCGCTGGTACCCACTGATGCATGGCTTTAGTAAGTCCTTTAACCATGGGAGATAATTGGCCTGCAAGAAGTGATGGAGAGAATGGTGAATACTGAATGGACTAGCTTTGATTTAGAGTTGAAACCAAACGGAAAATTTTTGTAATGAGCACTCGTCTGCAAAATAAATCCCCCACTTCAACCGTACGGTGCCACATTGTTACAGTTCTGCCCAGGCTCTGAACACGACTGGGGTACCTTTAGTGGTGACACCTATTAGTGATAGACTGACACCAAGACACGAGTGTGCACGAGTTATTTTATAACATTGATTACATGGCCCTCGGATAAGAGGTGGGCATTAGCTGACAGAAAATATTTAGTTATTGTTATATTTTCAACTCTTAAGCTTTGAAAAAAGAATAATTAAGTTGAACCATCAACAATGGTGCTATGATTGTCAAAACTGACTCACATTCGCCAAAATTACAATCACTTACTCAATGTTAAGTTAATGTGAGAAAAATAAATCAATATGTTATCAGCAAGTTGGAATGAATCACATAATAAACCATGTAGTTAAGTAACAAATTGACAATGCAACTTAATGGCAAACCCCAAGAGAGAAGTGATGGTGGCGTAAAATCTCACCAATTTGATATAAAAATAATTGCCAAAATTGGCTTTTTCGTTTTTTAAAGATTCCTAAAATTGTTGTGAATGCATCGTTTCCGATGTTAGTGATGATATACAAGTTAAAACTGATATAAACTTTATTATTATTTATTCTTAATCAAAATTAAGAAATGAAATTTTACTAGTTCGTCATTTTGTGTCCTGAATTGGTGAGATGTTATCGTACATAAGACCCTTAATTCATTTACTTTGTGGACACTGGTCTCCTTGACCGCTCACACTGCACAGCATCAAAGAAAGCAGCGTTCCAGAATCTCAATGACCGCCATATTAGCTGTTCCTTCAAGTATTTATACAGGAAGTGTTTCTGAGTTTCACCACCAGTGCTCCTGGCTGTAACAAAAATGAGGAAAATTACAATGGACTCAATAATCCATTTTTCCATGCAGAAAAATTGGATACAAAGAAATAATTATTGAAATAATACTCTATTGTGCTAACATATAGTTAGAAATTCAGAAGGCCTCAGTCATCAAACTAACCAAGATATATAACTCAACCTTTTTCACAATGTAACACTGACCCTAGCATAAGGAGCTATAAAACAGTACCTACAGTTCATTTTAAGGCCAAAAGTGAAACAACAGATGTTGCGGTATTCACAAGAGAATTTGGTAGAAAAAATAGTCACACAATTTTCTGCAAAATTCCTCGTTTTAGCTAACTTCTGAAAGCAGCCTTGCACAGTATGTCCTTGGTTTATAATTTGTAATATATAATTCCATTAACCAAGTTAGGTTTGTGTGGGCACTCATTTCATAGGCAATATTGAAGAGTATAGTATCATGTAAATGGCTATGATTTTATTACATTTATGTATCTTTCCAAAGTTGTCAACAGCACTGAGCATGCCTTATGGCCAAAGTATATAAATAAGCACTACGAGTATTGATCATAGCTCATTCTGTATGGAATAATTGGTGGCCTTTTGCTACGTAGTTAGACCTGCCACTTAATCCAAGGAAGGAAATTATTGATCTCCCAAGCGACTTAAACAAGTAACTGGAGGCCTAACAGAGTCGGCTGTAAGTTAAGCTGTCAAGTTTTTAGTACTACATCAAAATTGACCAAGTATATGTATTNGCCAGAACACTATAATCCTTCAAGTTAGTGAAGCAGTAAAATGCATTACAATTAGTGTTATCCAAGACATAGAGCTACCTTCCATTCCACAGGCCAATACGCAGCAAATGACCATTTATTGAAAATCTCTTTACAAAATGCTGACAAGAAACATTTTGCATACAAGAAACAACAAAATGTGTTTTTTTAACACAACCTAAATGTGAACAAACACAATTACATGCAACATTTAATTATCCCACATCCAAATGTACACAACAATGATTTTATTTCCTACAACAATTATTGAACAGCTTGGAAAATCAATAACTGACGACCCAAAATCAAATAGATCATAAAAATCTTCAGAAGCATGAGTATGACAACTGACTTGATGACTTCCATGTACAGAGTGTGTCTATTTGTGACGTAGTTAGAAATTTATACTCAATTATCACAAGGAATTTATGTATTTATGCATTTACTTGTGAGTCAACAATAATACTTTCCATAAGTGTGAACAGATAGTAACCAAACAAAATCATAATCTGGAGTCCAGATAAGAAGACTTGCATCCCACCAGAACTGCAGGAAGCAGGGGGGGGGGGGGGGGGGGGGGGGGGGCNCAAGGTCAGTGGAAGCTGTTCATTGTCAACCCAGCTTTTAGTCATGCAACAGTCGCAGTTGGACTGTGCAACTATACACAGCTTAACAACGGGTTTATGGTCTTGGATGAGAACATAATATTTATAACCTCTATTAAATTTGAACATCCCAGCCCAGAATAGCCTGCCCAAAGAATTGCACGCATGAAGTTGAAAGAGGCCTAAGTGTTGGGCCAAAGACTACGGACAGTCAAGAAAAACAAAGACGATGACTTACTTTCGTAGAAGAATGTAAAACACATGTTCATCAGCGACTTGGCAGGTGAAAAGTCGTCAGCTTCATTGCATTCAAACAAGACGAGAGCGAAGTACTGCACCAGGTGGTAGAACACGTCTTCATCAACACTCTTGCTCTCCACGCGCTGTTAATGACATAATAATCAAGATCACATGACAAAGAGTGCACCACTAAACTGAGTCTAAAGAGAGGCATAAGTAAAACTAACAACTCTAACACAAATACAATCTCAATATGGCCAAAAAGTGACGTATTGTTTGGTGTTTCTCTTAAAAGATACAAAGTAATGCTTTGAAATGTTCAAGGTTTGCACCGCAGCTACAACGATACATAGTAATGCTTTGAAATGTTCAAGGTTTGCACCGCAGCTACAACCAGTCAATATCTTTGAAAAATTGCGTACATTCACAAGAATCTTAGAAACCTAAGAGAAATGAAAAAAATGGCTACTTTGGTAATTATTTTGTCCAAAATTGATGAGAATTTACTGTATTCAATCTAACATCAGTTTTAAATGAATATTTGGAGATATCTCTCCAATGTCACATGGCCAGCCTGACCAGTTCTACCCACATTCAAACCTCACAAGGCGACTAAACATCAATAGAACGACTCTACTTAGATCACACAGTGAAGGTAATAACTATTTTTTATCAGATCATATCTAAATAGGAGAAGGCATGACAGTGTCCCCGCTGTACTTTTCCATTTTCTTTTTGGAACATGAATACCAATCAAAACTATAAAATCTGCACGGAGTAAAATTATATTATACTGTTTTTTTTTTGAATTCTCAAAATTGTTGAAGTAATGGTAATTTTGTCAACAAAAACCCAGATCTTGAGGTATTCACTGGAAAGTAATATCTAGCATGGCTTACAATGTAACCATATACATCACTAACTCACAATAGAAGCTGGGCCTGAAAGAATGTGGAAAAAGCCTGGTTGTGATGATCCATCCTTAGAGCAAGTCACTCCTAGAACCAGTTGTCGCTAGGTTTAAGGGCTGTCTGGATGCTATTTAAACAAGTAACTAGCCCAACTTATCCTACTTGTGACAACTTACTAAACTTGTGACAACTTACCCAACGTGTGACAACTTATTCCACATTATCAAGACTGGGTAATTTGTTCTACGTTAACTTACGTCACTCGAATTAATTATCAGCTGTGGTTACATACCAATAAGTCTTCTTTTGTGTCCGTATTCGCATCATCTGTTCATTGTCATGCATGGACCGAAAACTTCCACCTTACCCTAGTTATCAGATATGTATGTGTCTGGACGCTATGCTTAAAGTTCCACTAATGTAAGTTGATCTAGGGTAGGCTGTATGTTGACGAGGTTTTAAAGGGTGTGTTTGTGACGTGAGTAACTATCAACTTTATGTTTTATGTTTAGAGGACATGTACTCAGTTCAAGCAATGTGCGTTATCCTGACAACAACATATTTTAAGAATAAATGAAACAGAGCAAATTGTTAGAAAAATAAACCAGTTAGAGCAAAACAAAACTTTTTTAGATTAAGCTGAACAATTTTCTGAAAAAGTTAATGTATAACAAGTGTAGGAAACAGCTGTCAAGAGATTAGAATATCTCACAGCGCTTATCTCACTAACTAGTACAGTTTTTAATCTTATATTTATTAATCTTATATTTATTAATCCTTGGTTCATTTTGAGCTGAAATTAATTATTCATCACTTTTGCGTCACCATTATCAAAGGAAATTCTAAATAAAGCGTGTTAAAACCCACAACAGGCACAAACCGATTGATTATAATTCCATGCACACTAACCATTTTATCTGACAATTTCCAAAGAGGGATGCATGCATGCTGAATTCACGTGAGAACGAACACAGTTGAACTGAACTAAAAGAAACTCAATTTGATTTTTTTGTCACTTTGCAAGGATATTAAATCAGTATCAAGATATTGGACGAACGATTGTTGGTCTTTTTTGCTTTCACCTCAACCCGTAATGCTACGTCAATAATTTGTGGTCTGACAGCCTTTTTATTGCACACTTCCTTAATAAATCTGTCAATCGTAAACGTTATTGTTGAATTAAGTAAAATCCATCATTTCAGGCTAACAACAGCATATAACAACAAAAGACTAAAGCAACATTAATGCTACAAAGTTCCTGCAAGTCCATCGAACAAATTCTTAAGATCTAGAAAGGTGTTTTTATTGACTAAATAAAGATCCAACATATTCCAGTTGAAGTGTGTTATTAGAAACTGTGCTCAGAATTCACTCCAGAACTGTTGAAAATCTGTGAGTTAGACTGCACTATAGTACAACAAGAATACATCATTTAGAGCAGGCTTTCCTTCATCGTCTCTTCAAATTCAGTGACAGTAAATTTGACACAATTCCCATTCGTATTCTTCTCCAAGAGATCTCCAACAAATATTATAACTTTCAGTTTTCACAAGTCTTTTCCCACAAAAAGTAACGGGCAAATCGTAATTTTTTAAACAAATTGCTGCACGCACAAACACGATATTATTTGGGTCATGAGATTTTATTTAGCTAATGCAATTTTCGGGAAGTTTTGACGAATTTTTTCCTAATTTGTTATTTTTCCCATTTTCCAAGTGATATTTGAAGAGTAGGCTGACATACCTTTGAGTTAATAGAACGTGCAAACCAGAGCCGGCCTGTAGCTTCCTGTAAAATACAATCAAAAATTACTTTATAGCAACAGAGGAAATAGAACAAGTTAGAGAATGAGTACAGTCATTAAGACAGTGAAAATAGATGAAATTAAAAAAACGTGTCTGAACGCGCTCAACACTGTTGCCTGGTGACAACTATATACTTTGTTTACAGTTTTGTAACGTAGCACAGTACACGCCAAACTTATTCAGACAAATGCAATTTCCTGACACGACGGATGGGCAGAACTCAAATTCGTCATCAGAATGATTTTCCCTCGTGATTCCAAATGAAAGAGAATTAACAAGAAAGGCTGAGCAATCCTGTAATTAGAATTGTGTTGTCATTATTCCAGTCATTTTAGTAGTCATGACAGGGGAACAGTATTTTGTCTGATCATTACTATCTTGCAATGTTAATGAACATAACGCATAGATCGGTGACCTGGATCACATGACCAGATCCCCAAATCCAAAGGTCAGAGTCTGCACTGCAAATGGAGACAAATTCTATGGATGGATAAAAGAAACACTGTAACCAATAGTTACTTAAGTATCCACAAGAGGTCACCGTTTGTGATTGTTGATCAACATTTTTCAAAACATTTTCTGAAGGTGCCTATCAAAGCGGAACCTGAATGTGGAAAAGCGTTATTTTGATGCAACATATCTTTTAAAAAACAATGAGAAAATAAAATTTTGCTTGTCTGTCATACTGTCTCCTAAATTAGTGACATTTTACCCCGCGTAACACTTAGGTAACAGCAAATATCCCGAAAGTAACAAATTTTGTCATAAACATTATTTTGTCTATAAAAGCTGGCAAAATCTAATGGAAAATGATGCTTTCCTAGTTATCAGTCAGCATTAGTGTCTTTCACTGGCAAGGAACGACCCATTGACAAATTTTGATGCGAATTGCATTTTCTGTACACAGCAATTATCAACAAGTAAAAATACCCACCAGACAGTACTGTCCAAATTTAGCTTTTTCTTCCTGAGAGATTTCAACCCTGAAAACAGAAGAAATCATAACTGAACAAGAACAATAAATGTAACTCAAATGTCAGCATCTGCCTTGGAACTGAGAAGTGACGTCTCATGCTTGGTAAATCTTTGTGCAAACGTTACTACGACCTACAGAAACTTAAGTACAAGTTAAGGATGCCTTTTGCCCTGTTAAAGTGGATAGAAACCCACTCTCACAGAATCGGTCTCCTAATATTCCTTACCATTATAGAATTCTATTATTTCCGTTGCCGACAAGAACATAGACACTATCAGCGACTCAAGATAATGATTCAAAGTTTATTGAAGTTGGCCAACCCCAAGATTAAGAATTAGAAATGGCGTATGTATGCACATGGCCTGGAACTTGTGTTGGTAACGGGAAATTGCAAACCATGAAGGAGTCTGCATGATGAAGGAATATTCCTGTATAATGCAAACCATGAAGGAGTCTACATGATGAAGGAATATTCCTGTATCATGTAATGCAATGTAGGAATTCCACCATCATGTCACAATATAAGAATTTTAAAAATCTTGACAGACATATCTTTAAAGATATCTTGGTGTAACATAAAAATAACAGCCATTCCACAGAGCACAAACTCAATGTTCACCTCTGCAAGATCAAATGTCAGCAAACAAAATCAGCAGCAAATTTGAACAACCTGAAACACTTTTCAGTGGCGCAATATTTTTTCTATTATCAACTTGATTCATTTTCCTTTATTTAGACCATATTAACCATGTTTTCCAAAAATCCTTTGAGTTGTCCCATAAAAGCATCAATTTGTCAATTTTCTAACAGAATTCACATGGCCTCTCTTCAGAGGGTAGGTTCCCAAATCAGCCACACACGAACAGTTGCATCAAGTCTGATCAATAGAGTGAAATGACCCGTAATGCACCAGCAGACCTCGTTTTTACCACAACAAACCTATCAGACTCATCTTGTGGTAAAGCATAATGAACACAAGTGATTCAATACTTCAAGCAAATCACAATGACAGAAAGCAATGACGAACTTAAAAATACTCGTAAACCAGAAGACAAGACATCATTGTGAATCTTTTCTCTAAATGATGATTCAGATGTCCACGTCTACTGTCTGATGATGAAAATTCTGCTTAATGCATAAGAGAGACATTAGACAGAGCAGAATGTAGGTCCTAGTTTATTGAAAAGTTAGGTCACTCTATACCCATTCCATTATTTCCATCACATAGCCTCCCATCAGATACTAGTCAAGCAAAGTGACAAATTGCCCTGATTGAAGATTCAGAACAACCACTGATGATCAATGAAGAATAAACTTAATGTTCACAGAGAAGAACAACACAACGCCACTTTTATCCTCCCACAAGCATTGAGATTCATTTCCGCTAACACCAAGAAAGTCCTCGATTAAATGTACAATTATATGTCAAACAATACAGATAAAAGCAGCGCAATCGCCTCTGTCAATTGAGCATATACACAAATGAAACCAGCATTTCTAACTAGTAATGAGACATCATGAATTAAATGAGCCATGGTTTTTTAGCAAGACTTCCATCATCATCTCAAGCTCTTCAATCATCTCACACTGAACTGCAAAGTACTAAATTAAGCAATTTCATTTCACAGAGAAGTAGTTTTCAAGAACTTTGTCACAAAGCATTATGAAACAGGCCAAAGTACACAATGCAGTAAACATATGGTTTAACTCGCCAGTCAAGGGCAAGTAAACCAAAAACTTCATTTGTCTGAAGGAAAAATTTGCTTGGCCAAATTATCAAGTTATAAAGCCTTCAAATCAACAATCACCTTGATACTACCAAGTTCTGTTGAATACCATTAGATCTGAACAAAAAGTCTGCTAAAATCAACTAGCCTGTCAGTCATGTTATTTTGAAATTTCACTTGCCTATTAATAAAAAAAACAAAAAATAATTGACAAAATTCCACATTAGTCAATTCTTATGCCAACAGGATTTGTAAGCAAGTGGACGTGGAAGTGTACACTGTTCACCCTCGAGTATCCACGGAATTCCTTGGCTGCCAAAGGCTTGATGACTTTGTTACAGATTGAAATGAGCTGGTCTACATTCATGGATTTGGTCAAACGTGTATTGGATGATATAAACGTGCTGGTCTATATTCATGGGTTTGGTCAAACGTGTATTGGATGAGATAAATGTGCTGGTCTATATTCATGGGTTTGGTCAAATGTGTATTGGACGAGATGAATGTGCTGGTCTACATTCATGGATTTGGTCAAACGTGTATTGGATTAGATGAATGTGCTGGTCTATATTCATGGGTTTCGTCAAATGTGTATTGGATGAGATGAATGTGCTGGTCTATATTCATGGGTTTCGTCAAATGTGTATTGGATGAGATGAATGTGCTGGTCTATATTCATGGGTTTCGTCAAATGTGTAATGGACGAGATGAATGTGCTGGTCTATAATCATGGGTTTCGTCAAATGTGCATTGGATGAGATGAATGTGCTGGTCTATATTCATGGGTTTGGTCAAATGTGTATTGGACGAGATGAATGTGCTGGTCTACATTCATGGATTTGGTCAAACGTGTATTGGATTAGATGAATGTGCTGGTCTATATTCATGGGTTTCGTCAAATGTGTATTGGATGAGATGAATGTGCTGGTCTATATTCATGGGTTTCGTCAAATGTGTAATGGACGAGATGAATGTGCTGGTCTATATTCATGGGTTTCGTCAAATGTGTATTGGAAGAGATGAATGTGCTGGTCTATATTCATGGGTTTGGTCAAATGTGTATTGAATGAGATAAATGTGCTGGTCTATATTCATGGGTTTGGTCACATGTGTATTGGATGATATAAATGTGCTGGTCTATATTCATGGCTTTGGTCAAATGTGTATTGGATGAGATAAATGTGCTGACCTATATTAATGGGTTTGGTCAAAGGTGTATTGGATGAGATAAATGTGCTGGTCTATATTCATGGGTTTGGTCAAATGTTTATTGGATTAGATAAATGTGGTGGTCTAATTCATGGGTTTGGTAAAATGTGTATTGGATGAGATAAAAGAGCTGGTCTATATTCATGGGTTTGATCTAACATGTATTGGATGAGATAAATGAGCTGGTCTATATTCATGGGTTTGGTCAAATGTGTATTGGATGAGATAAATGAGCTGGTCTATATTCATGGGTAAGGTCAAATGTGTATTGGATGAGATAAATGTGCTGGTCTGTATTCATGGGTCAAATGTGTATTGTATGAGATACATAGGCCTGTTTAGCGAACCCCTCCCCCTGAGTTTCAAAGTAAAAAACAACAATAAGTAAAGCAAACACGACTGTTATAACAATTCATAAATTGAAAAGTAAATGTTAGTGACCTTTGAATTTTTAAAACTGATGAATTATAAGAAAAATTAGCGAATAGTTTTTCATCCGTAGCACAGCTAATCCACATGCATCAATTTGTGAATCGATTACGATGGGTTAGTAACAGTTTGGCTTAATTAAGTTCGCTAAGGCGTTGGGGTAACCATTACGCAGCAGAGCTTGGTGAAGTAAAGCTCAAAAGCACAGCGTATCATAGGGAGTCTGGCATCGCAAGATCTGTATATCTAATTAGCCTCATTGTGAACACTGTCAATTGACCGGTCATAAAACTGTACTACTTCAGCCTCGTTGTAAAAACACAACTTCACGGTAACTGCAAAAACGTATCTTACACTTTTGAATATGTTGTTCATTGATGCATTTTTCAAATCACTTTGGCTCTGCCCCGAGCTCATGTATGAATATTTATAGATCTACGTTGACTCGTTAACTACATTCTTCACAACAAGTTTAAACAAGAGCAACGCGGAGCGTTGAAATGCACCCACGAATGCATCGCAAATGGTGCGCTTTTAGGGTTGTTTATTTGCGTCAATAAAATGGCCACTAGATGGCGCAAAACTACATTGAATCCGTCTGAAAACCAAAAAAAATGTCATCGTTTCTTTAAAAGAAAGCCATTTACCAACTTTAATTAAAATTTGCCAGGGAACTTCAGAGAAAAAGGAAAACAAGAAACAAAATTGCCACTAGGGGGCACAGTGTTCATCGGATCAGACTAAAAGTTGTCATCCTCTTTTGTTAACTTCATATAAATACACGTGCTAAATTTTATAAAGATCCGGCAGAGGGCTTAGGAGATACAGGTAGAGGTGCAAAAAAACAAAACTGCCACTAGGAGGCGCCACAGTAGTCAAAATCATCAGAAAATCATCAGCAACCATCCCCTTCATAGAAAGTACCTACATGCCAACTTTCACAATCATTCTTAGAACGGTTTGGTTGACAGAGGGACGGATGCCACAAATGAGACTCAAAAACACCAAAAATGGCCACTAAGTGGCGTAAAAAACGTTGAATCAATCCGAAGATGAATGGCTAGCGTTAAAGACCTATTGGACGTCTATGTGCCAAATCTGTTGAGTACCTTTGAAGATACAGCAATAAACGTAAAAAACTAAAATTGCCACTAGGGCCCACACCAGTCGACCGATATGTTCGAAAGTTATCGTCATCTGTTGTCAACTTTATATAAATACATTTGCTAAATTTAATAAAGATCCTGTAGAGTGTTTAGGAGATAAAGCCATGGGTGCAAAAACAAACAAAACTGCCACTAAGAGGCGCCACAATAATCGAAGTCTTCAGAAAATCATTGTCAACTGTATTCTTCATAGTAAGACCATACATGCCAATTTTCACAATCATCCTTAGAGTGGTTTGGTTGTTAGTGGGGCGGACGCCAAAAAAACAACTAGAAAATAGTAAAAATGGCCACTAGATGGTGCAAAATCCATCGAAACAATCCGAAAACAGGAGGATAGCATCAACTCATTAACAGATGCCTATGTACCAAATGTCATGAAAATCGGTTGAAGAACTTTGAAGATACAGAGGCAAACGTAAAAAACTAAAATTGCCACTAGGGGCACAGCGGAATTCGGGTCGGTCCGAAACTCGTCGCCCTCTGTCGTAGACTCTATAGGAACACACCCGTCAAATTTCAATATGATCCTGTAAGGGGTTTAGCCGTGTCACATAACATATCACATTTCATTGCATTGGCTTAATTTTGTGAAACTAATACAACTGCGCACTATAGTATGTTTTCGTTGTACACTGTGGACGGGCATTTTATTGTACACTGTGGATGGGCATTTCATTGTACACTGTAGATGGGCATTTTATTGTACACTGTGGATGGGCATTTCATTGTACACTGTAGATGGGCATTTCATTGTACACTGTGGATGGGCATTTTATTGTACACAGTGGACGGGCATTTCATTGCTAATATCGTATCTCAAAAACAGCTAATCTGACTGAAATGAAACTCACATACTACACTATAGACGTTATTCTCCACTCTCCAGACTGATTTTTGTTTTTTAAATGGACTTGTTTTTGTTACACCATCAAAAATTGAGGCTAGAAATTTTATGTAATATCAGAAAAAGTACCTTTTCTGAGTACAGTTCTGGAAACTTGTAGATAATTTGACTAAAAGCACATGCTTTCTGGTAAGTTTATTTACCAGAATTGATCACAATGCTCTACCTGTTATGCTATGCAAGTTTTAATAATTAAAATTGTTCCACCATAATAGCAACATAATGTGAGTGACCTCTTGACCTGAGAAACTTGGTAGTAGCCTGCAAGTCAGTTATCTTCTGCTGAGCTGGACAATAGGGCATACACAGATGCATTGAATTCCCACTATATAGAGGGGCAATAAACTTGGGCAATAAAGTGTGTGCTAAATTGTCTGAATTTCACCAAGGTTTACAGTGATATGAAAACCTAGAATGTTAGCATAGGAGTTGCATCACGCAATAGTCACGTCACAATATCCCCGGTAGAAACCACTTAGTAAAATTAATTCACCAACTCAGTATTGACTCACCGGGCAAAAATGGCATCGACAAATCGTACCATGAAGTCTCTGTATGCTACAGTATCCTCATCCAACTCTTCGACCAATGAATGGAGAGATTTGTGTGATCCTAATACAATTCCTCCAAACTCACCATCTGAGCTTGAATCACTGTCATCACCAACATTCTCAATAGACTCGTATGTGTTGAAATCTGCTTTATCGAAATCCATCAGGTTCTGATCTGATGGAACAGGCACCAGAAACAACTCATCTTCGTTTTCGTCATCGTTGAATCTGAACTCCTTCATGGTTCTATTTGGACTCGCCAGATTTTCCGTCGCCTGACTGTTATCCACGACTAACATTCCCTTTTTCTTTTCTAGGTTATCTAAGAATACTTCCTCTGCTGTTAAACTGGGTTTGCGTTGTAGCACTGGTCGTTGGGGTTGACTCTTGCTTAAATTGTCCCCAGAACTCTCATTGTTTTCATGGAGGGGTGTATCAAAATTAATTTTTACATCTGGAGTAACTTTCACTCGTCCAGCAAGCTCAGGCTTGGTGTCACTGCCATTGAAGTGAACATCTACCTCTACGTTTTGTTTTCCGCTAACATCTGCATTTCTCTTTATGGGTGGTGCTTGCGAATGTCCATTTAGAATCACCGATTGTGACATGGGGTCATGGCTATTTTGTTTATCCGTCTGTGAAAGAGTTGGCTGTGAGAACCGACGGTCACTTTTCTCTGGTGAAGAACCCTCTGGTGACGACCTTTTGTCCTCCCTCAATGGCTGTGTTACTGCAACTACGCTATCTATTTTAGATGAGATATTGCTCCACAGACCATTCTTTTTCTCAGAAACAGAACCGAGAAACTTCCTGGTGCTATCGGAAACGTTCCTTGGAAAGAAGGATTTCTTGGGACTCTCCTCTGATTTTTTCTCCCGGTTACCACGTATGAAACTTAGATCCATGACTGGCGAGGTGACCAAACACAACTAACAGTAGCAAATCATGAGTTCGTCAATTCTGGAAAAAAATTAAGACTGACATTTAGTATTGACACAAACTATAAACCATAGAACTGGCACTGTCAAGCACAAATACTGATCAAGTACGGAAGCATTATCTAAATAACATTCAACACGAAGAGACATTGCATCTGCATGTACCCCACCCTGCTTAGTGTTACTTTTAAGTAAAAAACAATGGCTGGTAGAAGTTGTGACAAGTCACGCTACCAATCAATACACAATCTACCGGTCTTAAAAAATTGATTACCAATTTACAAGGATAGACTTAACCACGCAATCCCAAGATGCACTAGTAACATCAAATGAAGGTTTAAAAATCAATACAAGAAAATAGTCACTGTCTTGATACCAATACTCACACATGAAGTTGGCAAAGTTCCAATAACAATTGTTTGGTATTTATAATAATCTTCAACTGCAGCATGCTGGGATTTTTCATGCAAGAATCAAACTTAATCTTGTAGACTACTTCAAATTACTGCTACAAAAGTCTTCTCAACTTACTCCTATACTCAGATGAAACAAGACTTCAGGGCTTGCAATGAACACACAGTTTGATATTCCTTGGGGCCATATTTGGTGCATAAAATGACACGCTACGTCATCAACCAATTTGCAGTGTCCGCTCTCAAGTAATAACGAGCTGTCACTTCGTCCAAGTCATGAAATCACACCTAATTTGACTAACGAACAATTTGGTGCCAATTTCATTTAATGATAAATGGTATAAATCAAGAGTTATATGTAAGGCAGGTCTTAAGCAGCACTTTTGTTAAGATGTAAGACAGGTCTTCAGTGCACTTTTAGTTTTTATTCAAACTGAAGAATCTTTACTGCACAATGTCTTGCCAACTTTATCAACACAGTCCGGAGAGTGAATGGTTCTAACGCACAACTTCATACAAAGAAACAACATGGAATTTTGTCATGCTGGCTGACGCAAACAAAATGAACAAGACATACAAAACACGTTAGAATATAATGTTAATCAATTGGCGGTAACATGGATACAGCAGCATTAAGTTTTCTCATGCTATTTTGATTGTGAGGGAAAATGCTCAACACTCAGTTTTTATGAGGAATTAAAATGCGGGATCTTTATTTATGTTTCTGTCAACAAAAAGGGAGGAAAATGAAATCAGATGTCTTTATTCTTCACGCAACACTTATCTTAATGCTGTCAGATTAAAGCACAATAACAAGAACGCTCATAGGAGCGACACTTGGTGAAATTAATCGAAAAGACGATGACGACGGAGAGGATGACGACGATGATGATTATGGTGGCGATGATGAACATGATGATCACATTCATATGACCAACGAAGATGTCAGAAGTCAGTAAGAAGTAGGACACACTCTTGTTCAATAGAAGGTAAACCAACAACACTGCAGCAAAATCAGTCAACAAAGGAACGTTTTCAGTAAATCTCAAATAACTCAAAAAGTAGATATCATAGTGAAAAATGAAAACAACCTTCCAAAAGCACATTAAAAATTCTATCTTATAGAACATTTCCACAAAATTTGTAAAAATTTTTGAAAAATTTCAAAGTCAAATAACAAAAAGCGGTAAGTCTGAGAAAAACCTTGTTGCAGACAGAACATTTAAAGAAATTAAACTTTAAGAAATCCGCATGCAAAAATTCACATCATTTGCTCTTTCCGTTAAAAATGTCACCATAGAATGATTGAAAATGAGTGCAAATACGCCAGATTTGCCATCTTCAAAGCAACTTCTGGTTCCGCAGCACTGCATAATAGCTTGTTGTAAGAAACTAAAAGCTGACGAATTCCGAAGCAATTGCTCCTATAATGCGACCTCTATAGGATTAAACGTTTTTAGCCTGAAAACGAGGTGCACATGTGCAATTGCCAATATTTCCGCGATCCTTGATTTCGCACTAATTGATAGATTTTGTCTACTTCTATATTTGTGCAAATTTTCAGTTGGGTACCTCAAAAAATGCAGCCTCTAGAGTATCTGAACTTGAAATCGGAAACAAAATGGCCACCATGTCCGCCATATTGGATCTCATCATAACCAAAAACAAAAGGCTTCCAGCACTTCAGACGATAATTGCGACCAGCAGAGTGAAAACAAACAAAAAAATGAAATTAACTGAAAACACGACGATGGAGATGACGATGAAGATTATGATGATGAAGGTGGCGATAATGAACAACACGATAATATTCATATGACTAGCGAAGATGTCATAAATCAGTAAGTAATAGGCTACACTCTTGTTCAATAGAAGCTAAACCAACATCAGTGCAGCAAGACTGGTCAACGAATCAGAGCTACCAGAAAATCTTGAATAATTCAAAAAGTAGACATCTTAGCAAAAAACGAAAAATATCTTCTGATAGCCCTTTCAAAACTCTATCTAACATGATAGTTTCGCTAAATTCCGTAAAATATTCCAAAAGAATTGAAATTTTGCACTTTTTCTGAAATTCAAAGTCAAATAACTCGAAAACATTAAATCTGAGAATGAAATTGTTACAGGCCATTTGAAAGGGTAAACCTCAAAAAATCCACATGCAAAAATTCACGTCATTTTATCTTCCTGTTTAAAATGGCACCCCAGCACGACTGAAAATGGGTCAAAATGCGCCAGGTCCACCATCTTGGAAACAACTTACATTTTTTCAGCATTAAATAATAGCGTGTCATAGAAAACTATTACCTGGAAAATTTTACAGCAATTGGTTTTATAATGCGCCCTCTACAGCAGAAAATGTTTTTGCTCAAAATCGAGGTGCGCATGTGCAATTGCTGATATTTCTGCGATCTTTGACTGAAAGTAAACAATTTCCCGCACATCTGTAGCAATCATATTGTTCAATTTTCCTACCAATTTTCAGCCGTGTACGTCAAAAATTAGGCCTCTATGAGCATTTGAATCTGACATTGAAAACAAAATGGCCACCACATCCGCCATCTTGGATCCAATTATGACGAAAAACAATAGGGTTCCTGTACTTCTCGAACTACAATTCGCAGGACAAACAAAGATGTCCGAAATCAGTAAGAAATAAGCCACAGTCTTGTTGAGTAAAAAGTAAACCAACAAGAGTGCCACAGTCAGACAATAAAGGAACAGCGTTATCAGAAAATCTCAAATAATTCAAAAAGCATTCCTTCTAGCATAAAAAATCTGTATTAAAGTGCAACGATAAAAAGTTGAATTGTGTTCATGTTTTGTAAAGTTAATTATAATGAATTAAAATTATAAAGCTAGTTTTGAAATTAATGTTAACACAATCAGTCTTGATGGTTTGATACAAACCAACAGAATATCCACCATAACCTTATACCCATCCATATAAAGCACAATATCACCAACCTTGGACACAATATCACCAACCTTGGACAAAATATCACCAACCTAAGTATCACCAACCTTAGACACAATATCACCAACCTTAGACACAACATCACCAATCTTGGACACAATATCACCAACCTTGGACACAATATCACCAACCTTGGACACAATATCACCTACCTTGGATACAATATCACATACCTTGGACAAAATATCACCAACCTTGAACACAATATTACCTACCTTGGACACAATATCACCAATCTTTGACATATCACCAACCTTAGACACAATATCAACAATCTTTGACACAATGTCACCAACCTTGGACACAATGTCACCAACCTTGGACACAGTATCACCAACTTTGGACACAATATCACAAACCTTGGACATAATATCACCAAACTTGGGACACAATATTTTGTTTTTTTCATAAAAGATTAGTAGTACCAAACAAAATTTAAAGCTTTATGACATTGGAAGTTCTGTATCACAGCATGAGCAAATACAATGTCAATTTTGGCAACTATTATTGTCCATAATTGGTGAGAGGTATCTGTAGCTACAGAGTGGGACAGTAGTCTATGGTGAGAACACTCCTACTACAGTACTGGTCAGTCTTCACTAAAGTTAGTGTTACATACACTATCTGCACTCAAGGTAAGTTTTACCTCCACTTTCCTGACTAAAATACTGGTCAGTATTCATTTGTTATTGTTACCTACGCTATCTTCACTCAAGGTAAGTGCTACTCCACTTTCTTGATAGCAGTGCGGGCGGGTCTTCACTCAAGACTGGCTTCATTAACGAATGAAACAGCACGTTGCCAGAGCATGACTACAAAATCCATCAATATCCTAAAAATATCAATAGTTCTCAGCAGCCACACTGACGATAAGCTAGCCTGCCATGCACACTCTACTGCATTAATCAAATGAATGTATTGACCAGTTTTGAATAATAACCAACCCACAGTCAGTGCAAATTATGAGACTATCATTAAAACATACATTTTTAATGAAACTGAAACTGGTTTTACAGCACTTCACTCTCAGATCACACTAAGTGTGACTTGTTTATTCACAAGTATAGTTAGAGACAAACATATTTAATGGAACAACAACATCCTGTCTTGACTACATCATGAAAAGCGCTAAAACCAAATGTAGAGTTCAGGTCATAATTAGATGGAGATGATTTAGAAGAACTATATTTTCCATCAAAATTCCGCCAAATCAGACCAGACCCCTTGTCTACTGTCAGTGCAATAAGACTAAGTTGTGTGGTCAACTATTAAAAACAATAGTGAACCACAGGTTTCTGGATAAAAATCTTGAAAACTAATGTTTCACCAATACCCTCTGGTTTATCATAAGCTCTGCAAGGGTTTTTGTTCAAATTATAATCTGTTGGTCGAGGAGTGAAGACGTTGATAAGCCCTCACAAACATGTTCATCTCGCAAACTAGCCTTTGTATATATTAGATATTTGCTGATTTTTTATTTGTGTAGGCCAGTTTAAAATGATTTAAGCTAATTTAAACTAGACCAACACTTGAATTAAAAATTATTTATTATTTAGTTCCCACACCAACAAAAACAATGATGGATTTATATTGATAATTATAATGCAGCCAATTATATTTGTGGGGCTTGACAGGGTTCCTTAGAACGATTGTTCTTTTAATACTGTATAAATGTATCACTGCGAATCACTGGAAACTATCAACTCTGGCATATGGCATTTAAAGAAAATCAATTTGACAAGACTAAAGGGTCTTTCCCATTACATGCTGTAACGGAGGACTAACATGCTCTCTCTCTCCACAATAACTTTAGTCCCATTGGGAAAGGTGCCACATTGAGACCGGTCTAAATTTGATACTATACTAAAGTTAATACATTCGAAGAGACCAGACAAGCAACTGGACCCAGCTAGTCTGATTACATAAACACAATATGAAAGGTTTGGTCCGCCCTATTGTTCTTGTCTTGCCTGACTTCACACGAGTGCAAATTTCTGCTCGTCATTTCGTACACTCTCAAAGTTGTTAGTGTATTCTGGGCACTGCATAACTTTAAGTATATATCAAAGCAAGTCTAACAAGAATAGAAATGGTAACTGAGATTCTAATATGAAGGTTCTGGTCGGATATAATGGTCTGTGATTTAGATAACCAGTTTCCTCCACTAAACAACGGGCCTGTCATTCAGTGATTGCCTGGTTTACTATATCTGAGTGTTTTAATAATTAGAATTTAGAATGAATCAGTGATTCAGGGTACCGTGAAACGTTTAAAGAGGCAGGGGAAGGGGAAAACTTGTCAAAAATTTCTTTTAAACAATTCTTGACGAAAGTACCATCTCACAACCTTTAGTAAATAGTAAGTCACGTTTTCCTGTGAGGAAATGTCTAGAAAAAAGTCACAAAACTCACGATTTTTTAAATACGGGCCAAGGAAAAACTCTGTGGTAAGCACAGAGTTTCAAATCTCCATCCCACTCATGAAATATGTGCCGTTAGGTATTCCCATTAGGGGGCAGTTTTGGATTTTACCCAGAGTGTAAGTTGGTCTGTGACAATGTAGGACGTGAGTGATAAATTGTTAGCAAGACACTGGTGTTGTACATTCTGATGTTTTGTGTATATGCCATCAAACTACTGAGCAAATGTTTTGTTGATGTGGTGTGCGTCTCAAACTGTGTAGACAGCAACGTCTGCCATTGTACATGGAAACTCATCTGTAACATTTAGTGGAAGCTGTGGACCAGGTTATGACGACGACTCGAGATACCACAAGTTCAAGTGATGATGTTGGCATTCATTCCTGTAATGTGTTTTGTATAACTTGTCAAATGTTTGTAAATATGTTAATAGATGTAAATATTGTACAAAATAATTAGAGGAGCTGTTATATTCGTTTACATTACCGTAACAGCACACATACGCTCACAGTCAGTTGCTTGAAGTCGCTAGAGGTCAAAGGTCATATTTTCCACATAAGTGAAATGTGCCATACCAAATGAGGAGACGTGCTTTGCCTTGTAGGAGAAAAATCGATGAAGTGGCAAACAGTTGACATATTGTTTTTTGAAATTTTAAACTAAAAGAAGATGCTTTGATATCAACAGAAATTAAAAATCTTGACGAACAAACCTCAAAAACACCTGGTGAGCAGGTTGAATTCTGTTTCAGTGGCAGAGCACCACCTTCAATATTGCAATTTGGTCTGTTAATCACGTTCCAGCCTCTAGGTTATGGCAGTGGAATGAAGTGGGGAAGTGATAATTTGTGACAGCACATTATCACACTGATCTAAAATATATTCTGACCATGAACTAGTCCAGACTAACTCTAATACAAAGCAGCTTGAGTAACCCTTTAGAAGGTCCAAATAATCAAATGACAATAAAATTCAATACATGCATTACATTTACCCAGTGTTTCCAACTAGTGCAACAAAAGGAAATCAATTGTTATCGATTAAGAACTATACAATGTAATGACTGAAGTAGTATAAAAAGTTATGCTGCAAATTGAATGTCTTATGTTTTACAGAGAAAATTATTGGTTAAGTAATCATATCAGACAACAGTACTAAAATGACTTAAAAACTATCTCAGATTTGTTCAACCAAGCACAAAGTAGTTTTCAGCAAATTATGCCTTTGGTTGTCATCACTAAGCATTTTATATCTTGTGTTTATTTATGATAGTTAGCACTAGTAAAGGCTGCTGTAGACAGAGAGTTGCCAGCTGAGCTGTCTGCCACAAGTAAACTACAGCTGAGCTGAAAGATGGTGTCAAGGTGAGATCAAGTGAATTACATTAATTGGTGGCACATTAACTCAGCTGTTGTTGTATTTCCACACCTTGAGGCAAGTTGTCAGCTCAGCTATCCTTCACAGAAGGCCTTTAAATTATGGTAATTTTTCACTAAGTTACGTACTTTGCACACAATATGGACAACAGCTGACATTCCATTCTGTCAAATTTCTCTAGAAAAATAAAGATTAAATAAATTTTTAGTCTATTGCTAGTATGTTTTGTGCTGTGAAGATGTCATAAAATAACCTTTAGCGAATTTTCCATTATTTGCAGTTAATAATTACACTTCGAAAAATGGAAAAATGGCAATTTTGTGGAACTATTTTTGTGCAAAATACATTAAGTGGAGAATTACTGCAGTGTTAACTGGCAAGACATACAACACTTAGAAAGAGCTTTACTGAAATTTAAATTTTAAGAAAAAAATTCATAACATTTTCAGTTTGCCACAAAAACATTCAAGCAGGTTATCCTTTGGTATCGCATATTTTGAGTTTTTGATAAAAATTGCTTAAATCGAATGGCTTGCCATAAACTAACGTACTTAAACCACCAACTACATATTATTCACAGTGCACGAGATCTGTGAACTTGTGAGCCCCAACATCTTTATTCACAGGCTGTGTCATAGCAAGCACGCCAGGTCCATTTTACTTCCATAGTGTACATCTGTTGAATATGGTTTGTGCTATTAGATTATGAGATTTACAATTACATAATATCCTAAACTCTTGCCAAAGTCAATCACAACACTAGCAATTTTAATAACCAAGTAAACGAAGAAGTTGAATGTTTTTTCAATATTGAAAAGTTTTTAACCTCCGTACTGTCATGCAGGACGATAGATAACAGCTAGGATTTACCATCCAAATATAATACCCAAAATAAGATGTTAGATACAATGAATGACACCTGCACTTGGAATTTTAAAAGTCTTTCCCATTGGCTCCGAAGCTTCAGTGTTGCAAAAACTTCAGTCAATGGGAACACTTAACTTCCGTCTTGAATCGAAGTTCACAGTGCAAGTTAACTCCGAATTAAAGAAGTGGATTTACTAGCGAAGCGTCAACACTTCGTTGCAGTGGGAACACTCAACTTTCATGTTATCGGAGATATTGGCAGGGGTCACTGCCTGCGTTCGCCACAGAGCGGGCAATGACTGGTTACTATTAGTTAATATTTTGTTCTAACAATTATTATTTTGGAGGTAAAAGCATTCATTTTAATTTATCCACGTATTTGCTGGATTCTTTACGTTAAAAAATCGCTGAATGTGTAGTGTACAAATAACGAGTTACAGCCATGCCTTAACGCCTTTGTTTGGATAGGCTGTTAGCCTGTTCAAGAGTCAAATTTTTTAATATGTCATTTTCTAGTACATCGAAATCATCCCATTATGGTAACTGGTGGCTGCCTTGTGAAGTTGACACTCGAATTTCTATCTGGGGACAGGGAGAGGTTCTTACAATTTTTTAAGGCAAGTACTGTCAAAAACAACAAGGTCATTTTAGTGCCGCCTTGTGATAACTTTGCTGATTTATAACTCCGAAGCTGACGGGAACACTAACGCTTAACTTCGAGGTTAACCAGTCAACATAGAAGCTTCAGTAGTAGCAAAGTTAGGGAAAAAGTTGCAAATCTATTCTTGTTTATGATCTACGGATGTTACTTATAGGATCAAATCACCCATTGAATTCAAACAATTGGGTTTGTTCACTGGCACTAGCAGCTCTATGATGTCTTTAATTAGGTTACTAGTACTAGTACATGCACTAGTCTGAAGGTGAACCAGCCTGAAGGTTCAGTAGTCCGGAAATATGTAAGACTGACAATGGTGGATTCGTTACACACCTGAGCTGTGGAATGAGTAACCCGGCAGCCTGATCGGCCTGTCGGGTTGCAGGGGTGTCCTTATCAGTTTGACTGTGGCAAGTCCAGCTCTCTCATTGTTTGCTTTCATCTGATCAGCTCACGTAATCCAGCAATTATGTTGTAAACAGCACGCCTGACGATAACCGATATTTAAAACGAGAGCGCTCGGAGGAGCGACACTTGCCGGAATTAATCGAAAAGACGACGATGAGGGAGACGACGACAATCATGACGATCAAGGCGGCAATTATGAATAACACGATAACATTCATGTGACTAGCGAAGAAATCAAATAGAGAGCATACAATCAACTACAATAAAAAACAATAGATGGCACAACATGACGGTCCAGTCTACAGTAGAACAGTGCTGGCTGGGTCAGTCTGGGTCAACTAGGCATAACCAAAACAGAGCGAACTGAAAGCCAGCCAGCTGCGTGCTTGCAGAGAGGACCGAAGGAACAATGGTATCCGAAAATCTCGAATAATTCAAAAAGTAGACGTCGTAGCGCAAAATGGAAAATATCTTCTGAAAGCCCGTTCGAAATTCTATCTAAAGTGGTAGTTTGGCAAAAATCCAAACATTTTTTGAGAAAATTGAAAATTTTCCGTTTTTTTTTGAAATTCAAAGTCAAATAACTCGAAAACGGTAAGTCTGAGAAATACGCTCTCGCAGACTTTTTGAAAGGCCATACTTCAAGGAATCCACATGCAAAAACTCACGTCATTTACTCTTCCCGTTAAAAATGCGACACCAGAGCGATTGAAACCGTGTGAACATGCGCCACAGCCGCCATCTTGAAAGTGACTTCCGGTTCAATAATTTTTTATAAAAGCTTATTAAACTCAACAAACACGTGACCAGTTTGAAAGTGATTGGTTTGCAAATACGCCCTCTACAGGAGAAAACGCTTTTAGCCATATTTCGGGGTGCGCATGCGCCACGTCCAATATTTCCGCCATCTTGAACCGGAAGTCAACGATTTTCTGCACAATTGTAGCACATGCGTTCTAGTATATTCGTACCGATTTTCAGCCATGTAGGTCGAACAATACGGCCTCTACGAGTATTTGACTGTGAAATCAGATACAAAATGGCCGCCACGTCCGCCATTGTGTATCCGATCACGACCAAAAACAATAGCGTTCCAGTACTTCCGGATCTACATGTTGTGTGCAAATTTCGTGAAAATCGGACGAAAATTGCGACCTGTAGAGAGCAAACAAACAAAAACAAACAAAAAACCGAGAGCGCTCGGAACAGCGACACTTGGCGGAATTAATCGAAAAGACGACAATGAGAGCGACGACGACAATCATGACGATCAAGGCGGCAATAATGGATAACACGGTAACATTCACGTGACTAGCGAAGAAATCAAATGGAGAGCATATAATGAACTACAATAAAGAACAATAGATGGCGCAACATGACGGTCCAGTCTGCAGTAGAACAGTGCTGGCTGGGTCAGTCTAGGTCAACTAGGCATAACCAAAACAAAGCGAACTGAAAGCCAGCCAGCTGCGTGCTTGCATAGAGGACCGAAGGAACAACGGTATCCGAAAATCTTGAATAATTCAAAATGTAGACGTCGTAGCGCAAAATGGAAAATATCTTCTGAAAGCCCGTTCAAAACTCTATCTAAAATGGTAGTTTGGAAAACACGATAACATTCATGTGACTAGCGAAGAAATCAAATAGAGAGCATACAATCAACTACAATAAATAACAATAGATGGCGCAACATGATGGACGAGCCATGCTTTACAGTAGGACAGTGCTGGCTGGGTCAGTCTGGGTCAACTAGGCATAACCAAAACAAAGTGAACTGAAAGCCAGCCAGCTGCGTGCTTGCATAGGAACAACGGTATCCGAAAGTCTCGAATAATTCAAAAAGTAGACGTCGTAGCGCAAAATGGAAAATATCTCCTGAAAGCCCGTTCAAAACTCTATCTAAAGTGGTAGTTTGGCAAATATCAAAAAATTTGCCGTTTTTTTTAAATTCAAAGTCAAATAACTCGAAAACGGTAAGTCTGAGAAATACGCTCTCGCAGACTTTTTGAAAGGCCATACTTCAAGGAATCCACATGCAAAAATTCACGTCATTTGCTCTTCCCATAAAAAATGCGACACCAGAGCGATTGAAACCGTGTGAACATGCCCCACAGCCGCCATCTTGAAAGTGACTTCCGGTTCAATAATGTTTTATAAAAGCTTATTAAACAACAAACACGTGACCAGTTTGAAAGTAATTGGTTTGCAAATACGCCCTCTACAGGAGAAAACGTTTTTGGCCATATTTCGGGGTGCGCATGCGCCACGTCCAATATTTCCGCCATCTTTAATCGGAAGTCAACGATTTTCTGCACAAGTGTAGCACATGGGTTGTAGTATATTCGGACCGATTTTCAGCTATGTAGGTCGAAAAATGCAGCCTCTACGAGTATTTGACTGTGAAATCGGATACAAAATGGCCGCCACGTCCGCCATTTTGTATCCGATCATGACCAAAAACAAAACGTTCTAGCAATTCCCGATCTACACGTTGTGTGCAAATTTCGTGAAAATCGGACGAAAATTGCGACCTGTAGAGAGCGAACAAACAAAAACAAACAAAAAACCGAGAGCGCTCGGNTCAGACCAACATACTTGGCGGAAGAATTCCGCCAAGCAAAAAAACTTGCTGTCAGACCAACATACTTGGCGGAAGAATTCCGCCAAGTAAATACTACCCGGTACTTGCAAACGAATTTCCACATGTTGTGAAACAGATGTGTTTTGTATGAAATACTTTCACCAAAAAACATCGAATGGAGAAAAATGGTTGACTTTCAGAGAAATTAGACTTAACTTTCATCTGTTGATTCCTTTGTGTGACTGTAATCTCTGACAAGCTTAACCACAGTATTGTGTACTAACACAAAAGGCTTGCTTAACAAGTTTAATGGAGTGTAATTCTAGATAAAATCGTGATAGTAAAAATGACTTGATTTTTACACTCCAGGAGAATGGTACATGTTTCATNAAAAAAAAAAAAAACATGACGGTCCAGTCTATAGTAGAACAGTGCTGGCTGGGTCAGTCTGGGTCAACTAGGCATAATCAAAACAGAGTGAACTGAAAGCCAGTCAGCTGCGTGCTTGCTTAGGTGACCGAAGGAACAACGGTATCTGAAAATCTCGAATAATTCAAAAAGTAGAAGTCGTAGCGCAAAATGGAAAATATTTTCTGAAAGCCCGTTTAAACTTCTATCTAAAGTGGTAGTTTGGCAAAAATCCAAAAAAATTTCGAGAAAATTGAAAATTTGCCGTTTTTTTGAAATTCAAAGCCAAATAACTCGAAAACGGTAAGTCTGAGAAATACGCTGTCGCAGACTTTTTGAAAGGCCATACTTCAAGGAATCCACATGCAAAAAATTCACGTTATTTGCTCTTCCCGTTAAAAATGCGACACCAGAGCGATTGAAACTGTGTGAACATGCGCCACAGCCGCCATCTTGAAAGTGACTTCCGGTCCAATAATTTTTTATAAAAGCTTATTAAACTCAACAAACACGTGACCAGTTTGAAAGTGATTGGTTTGCAATTGCGCCCTATACAGGAGAAAACGTTTTTAGCCATATTTCGGGGTGCGCATGTGCCACGTCAGATATTTCAGCCATCTTTAACCGGAAGTCAACGATTTTCTGCACAGTTGTAGCACATGCATTCTAGTATATTCGTACCGATTTTCAGCCATGTAGGTCGAAAAATGCGGCCTCTACGAGTATTTGACTGTGAAATCGGATACAAAATGGCCACCACGTCCGCCATTTTGTATCCGATCATGACCAAAAACAATAGCTTTCTAGTACTTCCGGATCTACATGATGTGTGCAAATTTCGAGAAAATTGGACGAAAATTGCGACCTGTAGAGAGCGAACAAACAAAAAAAACGAGAGCGCTCGGAGGAGCGACACTTGGTGGAATTAATCGAAAGGACGACAATGGGGAGGACGACGACAATCATGACGATCAAGGCGGCAATAATCGATAACACGGTAACATTCATGTGACTAGCGAAGAAATTAAATAGAGAGCATATAATGAACTACAACAAAGAACAATAGATATCGCAACATGACGGACGAGCCATGCTTTGTTCCCGCAATCCAAATTAGGTGGCACTATGTGACAGTCTGCAGAGCAAAGTTATGTTTACAATAGTATTTCGCCTGGAATTCCAGTCTACAGTACGACAGTGCTACCTGGGTCAGTGGGGGTCACAACTCTCTGTTAACTTGTACAGACATAACCAAAGCAAAGTGAGCTGAAAGCCAGCCAGCTGCGTGCATATGTGACCGAAGGAACAACGGTATACGAAAATCTCGAATAATTCAAAAAGTAGACGTCGTAGCGCAAAATGGAAATTATCTTCTGAAAGCCCGTTCAAAACTCTATCTAAAGTGGTACTTTGTCAAACACGATAACATTCATGTGACTAGCGAAGAAATCAAATAGAGAGCATACAATCAACTACAATAAAGAACAATAGATGGCGCAACATGACGGTCCAGTCTACAGTAGAACAGTGCTGGCTGGGTCAGTCTAGGTCAACTAGGCATAACCAAAACAAAGCGAACTGAAAGCCAGCCAGCTGCATGCTTGCATAGAGGACCGAAGGAACAATGGTATCCGAAAATCTCGAATAATTCAAAAAGTAGACGTCATAGCGCAAAATGGAAAATATCTTCTGAAAGCCCGTTCAAAACTCTATCTAAAATGGTAGTTTGGAAAACACGATAACATTCATGAGACTAGCGAAGAAATCAAATAGAGAGCATACAATAAACTACAATAAAGAACAATAGATGGCGCAACATGACGGTCCAGTCTACAGTAGGACAGTGCTGGCTGGGTCAGTCAGGGCCAACTAGGCATAACCAAAACAAAGTGAACTGAATGCCAGTCAGCTGTGTGCTTGCTTAGGTGACCGAAGGAACAACGGTATCTGAAAATCTCGAATAATTCAAAAAGTAGACGTCGTAGCGCAAAATGGAAAATATCTTCTGAAAGCCCGTTCAAAATTCTATATATGGTGTTAGTTTGGCAAAAATCCAAAAAATTTTCGAGAAAATTGAAAATTTGCCGTTTTTTTTGAAATTCAAAGTCAAATAACTCGAAAACGGTAAGTCTGAGAAATACGCTCTCGCATACTTTTTGAAAGGCCATACTTCAAGGAATACACATGCAAAAAACGTTATTTGCTCTTCCCGTTAAAAATGCGACACCAGAGCGATTAAAACCGTGTGAACATGCGCCACAGCCGCCATCTTGAAAGAGACTTCCGGTCCAATAATTTTTTATTAAAGCTTATTAAACTCAACAAACACGTGACCAGTTTGAAAGTGATTGGTTTGCAATTGCGCCCTCTACAGGAGAAAACGTTTTTAGCCATATTTCGGGGTGCGCATGCGCCACGTCCAATACTTCCGCCATCTTTAAAGGGAAGTCAACGATTTTCTGCACAATTGTAGCACATGCGTTCTAGTATATTCATATTGATTTTCAGCCATGTAGGTCGAAATATGCGGCCTCTACGAGTATTTGACTGTGAAATCGGATACAAAATGGCCACCACGTCCGCCATTTTGTATTCCGATCATGACCAAAAACAATAGCGTTCCAGCAGTTCCCGATCTACACGTTGTGTGCAAATTTCGTGAAAATCGGACCAAAATTGTGACCTGTAGAGAGCGAACAAAAAAAAAACTTCCTGTCAGACCAACATACTTGACGGAAGAATTCCGCCAAGTAAATACTACCCGGTACTTGCAAACGAATTTCCACATGTTGTGAAACAGATGTGTTTTGTATGAAATACTTTCGCCAAAAAACATTGAATGGAGAAAAATGGTTGACTTTCAGAGAAATTAGACTTAACTTTCATCTGTTGATTCCTTAGTGTGACTGTAATCTCTGACAAGCTTAACCACAGTATTGTGTACTAACACAAAAGGCTTGCTTAACAAGTTTAATGAAGTGTAATTCTAGATAAAATCGTGATAGTAAAAATGACTTGATTTTTACACTCCAGGAGAATGGTACATGTTTCATGTTTTCTACATGCAATAAAACACAGTACTTCAGTTATTAGATGCAATGGCACAAGCCAACCTACCAAAAACAACTGCCGACCACCCACCAGGAACTAATACACTTTGTTCGGGCTTCCAGCGCATGCAAAATCGAGCTTCAAAGCATATGCCTTTAGTGGTTACAGCGGCATGTCAATAATTTTTTTTTTGACAATCTTCAACTGTCCAGCATGGGGGACGGAACCGTCAGGCACAGGAGACGGACCACTCAGGCACGGGAGACGGACCCCTCAGGCACGGGAGACGGACCCCTCAGGCACGGGAGACGGACCCCTCAGGCACGGGAGACGGACCCCTCAGGCACGGGAGACGGACCCCTCAGGCATGGGAGACGGACCCCTCAGGCACGGGAGACGGACCCCTCAGGCATGGGAGACGGACCCCTCAGGCACGGGAGACGGACCCCTCAGGCACGGGAGACGGACCCCTCAGGCACGGGAGACGGACCCCTCAGGCACGGGAGACGGACCCCTCAGGCATGGGAGACGGACCCCTCAGGCATGGGAGACGGACCCCTCAGGCACGGGAGACGGACCCCTCAGGCATGGGAGACGGACCCCTCAGGCACGGGAGACGGACCCCTCAGGCACGGGAGAATTGCAGCCCATAGAAAGCTAGCAGAAGGGCTACATGTTTCCCAGTGCCTGAGAGGCATGTTACTTGTACTTAGTAAACAGACTGAGATAAAAAAATCCCCCCCTCCTCCGGTATATGAGTTAGGCTGATCACCACAGTTACATACAATCCAATTGTGGTAACTGCATGATCTCAGCTTAAGTCTTGGAATATCAACATGACATAGGCCTACGACAGTATGATACTAGACAGTGCCACCGTATCTACTTAGCAATAGACGGTGATGCTCCCACAGAACCTACATAAGCCAGAGGTGTTTCGTCGAATTATGCCCAACATTGATTTTAAAACCACCAAAGTCACATTTGCTAAAAGTATCTTTCGTGCCTAGAGACACCTTAGGAGGCCGTAGATGTCTTTAATTCCTTTCAATTCGAACAAATACTTCCGTAAACACAAACTTTTTCGAGCAGTCCATTGTTCAGTTGCCCACCGGCAAATCCGCAACTAGCCATTTTCACACTGCTCGTTCAGCTTGCAACTACTAGGGGATACGCTAAGTAGGGATGCTGCTGCACTGTCTGGTATGATACTTGACCAGCTGACATGAGACGTGAAACGTGCCTAAGTTCGAGTTCAGTAACTCTAGATCTCGTTAGAAAAGCAAGATTTTGTGAGATAGTGCTACTTGTATTTTAAATGAAAACATGTGATTTTGGCTATAGACAGCGAGACAGCTACTGAACTATGACTCTTACCAAGTATCCAGTGCGTCCAATGTGAATAATGCTTAATATCTAGATCGCATGTGCGTGAACTTGGAATTCAATATTCTTTAAAGTGATCAGGTGAAATTTTTTGTTCAGTGTAAAGAATTAAATTTTCTAATTATTGGCCATACGATCGCTCACTTTCTCCTTTACCGCAATTTTTGTCACAGAATAGGAGCAATATTTGAATGGTTTAATCAATTATTGTTTGGTGAAATTGATCGCCAATAGTTGAAAAAGGGCTGGCTAAAATTGACATTATTTTATTCAAATGCAATTTGATTTAGTGCAGTTCAAATTTTTATGAACCTGGACGTGATTATTTGAGTGAACTTGTCCAAGTTTCCTCGCGTATTCCAAGTTCACGCATACACGATCTTGACATTTAAAAGTCATTAAAGCAGGATTCTGCACATGGTCACAGTCACAGTGTCACACTGCGGGCCAGTGCCAGTACAGTGGCACAACACTGTCAACAGGGCCGCGTGTAGTACCGTTGCATATGAAACTTTTGCAACATACCGATATGGTCTCCAGTTGAGTGATTGGACCAAAAGACAATTAAAATAAATGGCTAAGAGTTAACGCAACATTTCAAGTTTGAATGTGCCTTTTTAAGCACTGAAGTTCATGATGTCATGGTCGTGAATCTTCCCCGTCTGCAAAACATGTGAGCAACGCCCCCTACAAACCGGATATAGATAGTTTAAAAATGCCGGTGCGAGTTTTCGCGGATGTTGCCTGATTGCCAGGGTAAAGTTTCGTGCCTGTTTCCTGGGTTCATCCTTGCAGATTCGGGTTGTAAAGTGAATGTTTTTCCTTGCAAGCTTCTTACAATGTCGATAATGCTCGAAATGATTGACGACCACCACCGATTTTGCTGTGATTTACTAAGCGAGTTACAAATACTGGGTGGACATCATAGTCGACATAGTGACACATCACTCGTACCAGGGATAAGGCCATATGGCCGCCATATCCACCCGGAAGCTTTTCGGCGAATAATGTCTCACACTGATTAAACAGTCCTTGGGCTTGGGGCTTCGGCTTGGTTCAGTTGCTTAAATCAGCAACTGGCCATTTCTACACTACTTGCGCCAGGTAGTGTGAAAGTGCTTGGTATAAACTAGTATAGTACACTATAGTAGACAGTGAGCACCGTCTCTAGCCAGCTACCCACGCTCCTTGCAGGCGAGGTACAAATAGGAGCGCGCGCAGTGTAAAAATGGCCAGTTGCCAATTTGAGCAACTGACCAATGGACTGCTGGAAGAAAAAGTTTGATTACGGGAGTATTCTTTCGAGTTGGGAAGGAATTAAAGACCTCCTAAGATGTCCCTCAATGCTCAAAATATAATAACGTGACTGCTGATATTTTAATCAGTGAGGCATAATTCCCCGAAAAGCTTCTGGAGTCTCTGCTGGGGCTAGCTAGTTGGTGGTCACTGTCTATTGGTATATCTGACTCAGATCTCTCCTAGTCCTGATTCGTTGTTAGTTTTTCAACTGCTTTTTGTTTTATTTACAGATCTATGGAACGGCCAATCACGTGATTCCATATTCTCTAGGGATGGCTTCTCGCGGCAGCGTCAGGAAATTATGGCACTTTATTTCTTTTGTTCTTCTCCTGTTTTTTGTTTGTGAGTTTGCCATCTACTACCTGGTGATGTTGAGATGTACCTGGCCAAGTTTAGACGAGGTCACAGCTGACCAATCAGTGAAGTCGAACAATGAAGCAGCCTTGCGTGTGATGTTGTTTGCAGATACTCACCTGTTGGGTTATGCCAGAGGTCACTGGTTTGACAAACTGCGGAGGTAATCTGGATGGAATATTGTACTCTTCAAATCCACAGGATGCTGTTGATTTCTTAACAGTTGCATATAGATATTAAAATGTATGACCATTTGTTGCCAAGTGGCTTTTGACGTTTTGAACCTTGTAACACGGTGTTCTGTGGAGTTACAGCGAATTTGATTTCCTGTTTTACATTTTTTTGTCTATTGAGCATGCTGTATTGGTCAGTGATTGTTTTTTCTTGGTCTCTCTTGGCGTATTCAGGCTTGACAAGAAACGACCCAGAGAACTTCAATTTATTGTGTCACTATTCATATAGCTTACACCTAGAGACTCACTTGTTGTGAAACACACTGTGGTAAAACTGTCTTTTGTAAGTGTAAGGCATGTCATATTTCAAGCACCAAGCGCCACAAGTTAGTGACCTTAAGGAACCAAATTGCTGTCATTTTGCTGGTTAAAACCTCAAATTTATGTAACAATGTTTAGATTACTGACAAGTTGAATAGTTTGTTTTTATATTGTTTTCATAAGCACAATTAATAAAGATGCTAAATAGCTGTCTCATCCTGGTAATGTCTGTCTGTAATAATTTATAGCGAATACGGCTACCACTACATGTCTATAGCTGATTTTGCCGACTCTCGCTAGAAAAGTATCTTTTGTAAGAAAGGAACATTGTTATTAAGAATGGAAAGTGACAACTGGTAAATTCAAGATTTATTGGCTCAGTGTTTTGTAACCCATCTGCTATGTTTTTCTTTCAGAGAATGGCAAATGCAGCGAGCTTTTCAGACTTGCTTGTCTCTTCACAATCCAGAGGTAGTCTTTGTGCTAGGTTGGTATTTATCTTGATAGTTCTTTGTGTCGCCAATAGGTGTCGCTCTTAATCCCATGATATTCCCGCTCGCTGAGACTACAAGTCCCATTTTGAGTGCACCATTTTGCAGTAAAGTTATGGTATCTCCTGCAACAGTTCTTTGCAGCTACAAAACACTTAGATTGTGTCAACATTTATAGTGAAGCTCCGTTCTTGTTGCTGGGTTTTGGTCTGATGGGAAAGGGGGTAAATTTTGGTAGTAAAGGAATCCTATAATATGGTTAACTTTTATTGGCACAGCTTTGGAATCTTAAACTGTTGCCCTAGCATCTACTTAATATGATATTATATAATGTAGTTATTGAGAATGTAGGAAATTCATACTATTGTTACTTGAACCTGGTCCACTGGACTGTATTTACCTTTATCCTACGTGCTCAGAGACATCCGGTTTGCCAGTGACATTGGGGTACAGCAGGCAATCTTCATGAAACCTCTCAATAAGCTAGGTGGTGCCAGATTCAAGTTGTCAGAATGGAATATGAGTGGTGACAATGTCACCAGACAAACAAGATTCCACGTGACCGGAGTTCTCGCCACAAGTAGTTAATGTCATTCCATCCAAGGAGACAAGACTTCTCTGAGGATCTAATAATCAAGGTAAATACATTCAAGCTGACCAGGTTCAAGTAATAATAATAAAAACTGGTGTGAACAGCTCAGCAAAAGGTCTGCATCTTGATACTGCATTCAATTCCATTGAGTAAACACATTGACTGACACTGGCGACACATAGTGTGCAATAAGGACATCATGTTTGCTCTATGGAAGTGAATGCAGAGTTTGGTCTTTTGCTTGTCCGTTCAGAACACTTTCTGTTCTTCCTTGGATAGCAAATACAGGCCAGGATAACAGTAGTATCCATGAATTATCAGTGACCGTCATGTTTTATTAGTAAATGTAACATTGAAAATGTTTTTTTAATTCTCTATTGATCAGTTACTGGATGTCAAATATGAACTTCAAATATTAAGGAGTAATAATTTTGATAATATGTTTAGAACACTAATTCATTAAAGGCCATATCATGTGGTAGGAAATGTAAACACAGAACTATTAAGATAGTATTAAAATGACTGTTCATTTTTGTATTGCTATTTTAGTAATCATATTTCTGGCCTGTAACGACTTGAAGGCCTTTGATGAGAAGTTTGTCATTGTGTGAAACATTCTCACAGTCGTACATTTATGAGGGTAAAGTTGTTTACAATTAATTAGGAATTTACAATTAATTAAGAATTTACAATTAATTAAGAATTTTATTGGAGCATACTTTATTCTCAGTGCTTACATGAAAATCTACAAAAGTTAGAACTTGATGCAATGTTGTGAAATATCACTCTTTTGGTCCGCGGTATCCCTTTTTTAGGTTGTTAACTTGAGGTTGCATTTTATGTAGGTGACCTGTTTGACGAGGGCAAATGGTGTAGCGATGAAGAATTCGCTGATCACCTGGATCGTTTTAAGAAGATGTTTGCACATGCATCATCCACCAATATGCAGGTCGTCGTAGGCAACCATGATGTTGGGTTTCATTACAGGTAGTGATACATTTTGTGTTTGATGAAACTTCAAGATGTCAAAATTTCATTTAAAAGATGGCTCTTGCCTTATTCTTGTAATATAAGTGTTTCTTCATGGCGATGTTAGTGGAAGTATGAACCGATGCCTGCGTGATTCAGCTTTTAAGCGTTTGTAAACTTAAGTTACTTGACTGCAAGTGTTTCAGTTCAGTTTAGAAAGAATGGATCCTTACGATAATAGTCATATTTACCCGACTAAATGACACAAAACAGTTGACCCGGAATGAGTTGAAACAGCATGATTATTTGTGTTCTGTAATAAATTTCGTTCTTACCGAGTCCGAACATTGTTACTGGCGGCAAAAGCGACAAAAATGTTGTAGTCAGCATCATGCAGATTTCAGCAAGTATTCATTCAACAGCTCTTTTATTTGCATATACTAAGAAATAATGCAAATGTTGACTAAATAACAAAACAGATATAAACAAGGTCATGGTAAATCATGTGAGTTTTTGTCCAACTTTTGTGAGTTACTTTATTTTTAAATTTTTGCATCAAGTTCTTCTGCTGTATGAATCATAATATCCACCATTCAACTGGTTAAAATAAATAGATGTGACTTCTTTTTATTTGGGAACCTCCTGCGTGAACAAAAAGCACAGTGCCATGCAGCGGGACAAGTTATAACAGGGTTCTAACAAAGTACACAAAAACTTCTAAACTAACACTGCAGGTACTCATTTACCTTTTGTAATTTTCTATTTGTTGTTGTGCAGTATAACCACTCATAAGCTGAAGAGATTTCAGAAGTCATTCAAAGATTCACCGGTGCGAAAGCTGCACATGCGTGGAAGCATATTTGTCACACTAAACAGCATGGCATTCGAGGGAGATCGGTGTAAACTCTGCCAAGAGGCTGATCAACAATTATCGCAAATCAAGAAAGAATTGGATTGCTCAAAGGTTAGGAATGGGATGCACAATTGTATATTTGTGAGGCACACAATCATTTCAGATAATTAAAACATTTAATTCAATACTTGTCAGTGTGGTATGTGTTTCAAAAGTTCTCCCATTTGTTGCAACATGTGTATCAATAATGTACACATGTATAAGTACAATTGGGCTTTATGTTTTTGTCTGTTTGTTAAAGTTTTTTGACAGGTCCTTAGTCATGTTTTGTAAATGCCTTGTAATGGACTAGTTTCCTGTTCATGTAATATACTTTGTAACAACTGTCTTGCTTCCTTCACAGACATAAGAAAAGAAATGCAGTTGGTGTGCTTTGTACTCACAAGCTTGTCTATTCTTGTAGAAACGACAGGGAGACAGCTCTGACATGGCAGAATGTCAAGGCATTGGTAACTTTCCTTACTCAAAGCCAATATTATTACAGGTATGTATCAGATGTGGTTCATATTATGACAGGTATATATCACATGTGGTTCAGCTCCTGCATGGCATAGAGAAACCTTGAGTTCATTCTAAGATTCTAAAGAGCTGCTGAAAAAAAAACTGAAAATTTATAATAGACCATGTTCTGGTGATAAAACAATACAGTGGTAGCAATGAATTGGTCACAATAAGTTGGTAACAATGAATTGGTCACAATCATTCGCCTGGAATTCCCGTGTAAATCCATACTGATCTGATAACTTGACAGAAATGATTGCTAGTGTGAGTAAGGAACAATAAGATTTGATAACAGTGGGTGGCCTACATCAAAAGTTGTTTTTTACATTAGGTGCAAGTTTAAGGCCACTTTATCTCACATTCAAGGTGGACAAACTTTTATTGTCACCATTCCAACCCCCATCAGAATTTTGCCGTATACAAGAATCATGTCAGTAGAGAGAAGATGATTATGATTATCCCATACACGTTGAGTAAATTGAGTGAATACAGCCATGTGATAGTGTTTTCCATAATGCTCTCCCGGGACTACTTCAATAGTGCCCTCTGACACGGAAATTTCAAAAGGTAGGTCAATGTCTACTCAACGTCGTTAGCCAGTTCAGTCATCAAACTTTCCCAAAATAGTTTAAAATAATGCTAATGCATTGCAGTATAAATAACACTTGACATGCAGTCAGGTCCCAAACATAACATCTGAATACAAAACTGTTAATTATATGACATTTCTGTCTCAGTTTTATTTGCTAAATATTATATCATCTGCAACTCAGGTGCCGATTCTTCGGTAACTACGATGTTAAATATATTTAATTATTTTTAGGAAATATTAACAAGTTCAATAAACAATTACTGTTGTTTTCATCTTTGTTATCTCTTTTTAAGTAATAAATCGTTACATTTAAAACTGTTTCTGTTACTAAAGAAAACTTGTAGCCTAACGCGCAAGTACATACATATAGTATGTGATCTGCCCCGTGAATACTCTGGTCGAAGTATTTAAAAAAATCTGCCAAAAAATGAAAAAAACTTAAGAATTCAAAGCGTATGGGATAAATACATTATTCCGTGTAACGACCACGAGTGGTCGATTCGCGGAATAATGTCTTGTGGGATATTACTTCATCTATGCCTCTCAGTACGTTTTGTGTATTTTTCATGGTTCGCCACTATTTAGGATTTTATCAATGAATTATTTCCAACTTAAGATAATCTTTTAAGTTGTTCTGACATTATGGCCCCAGTATGCTTTACTGCTTATAAATGTGTATTTTTAGCATTTTCCAATGTTCCGAACAACAGATGAAAACTGTACTGGGCCTGACTCTGCACCGTTACATCTTAAATACGAACGTTACAAACCTAAATACGACTGTCTGTCTAAGGAAGCAACCAGCAAGGTATGTTCAGAGGTCCCACAATCAACTGAATTTGTGCAAAGTGTTATACAATAGTCTTTGCTCCTTGGTCATAAAAGAACCATTTTATCAGCTTTCAATGATATTAAATAAATAGCTTGTAATTTTCATATGTTATTTATTAATTGTTTATTTTTCCATCATGCGATTTCAAAACTGTGTTTACATTATGAGTGAACTTGTTTTGTTTGATAATTGAAGATCTGAAATGACTGCCAATGATAATGTTGCCTGCAGATTTGACAGTGTTGTGACATAATAGGTTGTCTTGGCTTAAGGTCATAACGACCCAACTAGAATTCTGATCTAAATGCAATTACACTGTGCAGCAGTTTATGAGTGAAATATGCTTTTGTTGAGATCATGTAGTATAAGTTGCATATCCGTTTGCATATTGGTGTGCATATCCGTGTGCATATTGGTGTGCATATCCGTGTGCATATTGGTGTGCATATCCGTGTGCATATTGGTGTGCATATCCGTGTGCGTATTTATACTACATTGTAAAATTGTAGTGAATAATTGGAATGAGTATCAAGTATTAAACATTAGTTGACTGTTTTGTGCATCTGAAAACTCTGATTTTGGTTTGCAGTACCATTTGAATATTGGAAATCCAGTGACAAGTAATAGATTAAAGTGAACAAATTTTTAAGTAATGTGGATGGTTGCATTCCAAAGTGATTGAAAGATTATGGGTGGTGGCTTATGAAACTAAACCAAAAATACACTTGGAGGATAAAAAATTGTTTTCTCTTTTGCATATGAATTATGCTAGAACCCCCCTTACTTCCTGGAATTGCTCTTCACTAAATACTTCCCATTGGATAAAATTGTTTTCAATGTTTCCCCAAATTACTTGTCTTGTGTTTATTCTGGTGGATGAAAGCTAAGTTTTGAATCAACTGAGACATTTACATTCCACAGTTGCTTAGTGCAGTCCATCCTCGCCTGGTCATTGATGGTCACTCACACCACTTCTGTAGGCGCACACTGACCGACGGTACTCCTGAATGGACTATTCCTTCCTTCAGCTGGCGAAATATCAACTCACCGAGTTTTCTATTAGTGAGTACTTAGCAATGAAGAAGTCAACGATGTTGGGAATTAAAGGTCACTTTTAAATGTTCTACTTGCAAACTATTCACTATTTGCAAGGGGCCAGTGAATGATATTGTTTTAGACTTTACTTATTAAATGAAACTGTATATCAAAAAAAAATATTTTTTTAGATTTTTCGGAATGATTTCATTTGTACAATGTTGATAGGAAGCCAACTCGCTGATCAGAACACTGCAGAGTATTGATGCTGCCCACCTGACATAAACATGAATGAGACAGTATGAGTGTGATGGCCACCTGACATGTACATGAATGAGACAGTATGAGTGTGATGCCCACCTGACATGAACATGAATGAGACAGTATGAGTGTGATGCCCACCTGACATGAACATGAATGAGACAGTATGAGTGTGATGCCCACCTGACATAAACATGAATGAGACAGTATGAGTGTGATGCCCACCTGACATGAACATGAATGAGACAGTGTGAGTGAGGGTCTTAATATGTGCCATATGTGAATGAATACAAGTCATTGTAACATTCAGGTAACAGCAGGAATATGAAGATTTCAAACACAGTGGATAGTGGTCAGTGGTCAGTTGAATGCATTTTGACTGATACACTGCGGAACAACATTGTTCTATAACCAGTACTCACCAACGTGATTTAAACAACCAAACGCAGGCACATCGAATGGTGTGTGGCGTAGTCTTTTGGCGCCATATTACGTCACCGTGACAAAACGGCCCTAGTATCAGTAGTGTTCATGGTGTGTATCTGGGGGGTGCTACAGTTCACAATGTGTGGTGCTACAGTTCACAATGTGTGGTGCTACAGTTCACAATGTGTGGTGCTACAGTTCACAATGTGTGGTGCTACAGTTCACAATGTGTGGTGCTACAGTTCACAATGTGTGGTGCTACAGTTCACAATGTGTGCTGCGTTTGTAATCTACAATGGCAATACTCAGGCAAATTACTTCACTTTTGTTAACAATTAGTTCACAACATGTTTTTCATATATTTTGAAATAATTACAGAATGAGGTTATGTCAGATCAATTCTCTCTGTACATTTTCATCTCCACTTTTCACTCCCTATACTTGCAAATGTGGTGTTGGTGTTACTGTTCCCCCACATTAACAGCCTCATTCCTCATTTTGCAGGCTGTGATATCCAATAACAACTATGCCATCAACAAGTGTTATTTACCTGAGGAGTCAACTGTAATAAATATGTACATAGGTGGAGGAACTCTCATTGGACTGTGGACTCTAGTGCAACTGTGCAGACAGTGTCAGTTGAACAGGACTAGAAGAGTGATGCATTATAAGGATTCTCAGGAATGATGTGCTTTGGTTGATGTTGAAATGTGTTACCGTGTGCTGTAACCTTGTCTCTTGCCAATGTCTTGACTAACTGCTTTGCTTGGTCATGGCATACCAGCCTCACCAAAAGGATCGCCCTCGATTATACAGCAACACTCAAATCTTGCTGTATTTGCCCACAGTGACACAATATCCGGCAAGCACTTATGTAACCTGGCGTTTTCATTCCATTTGAGGTCCATATGTTCTTTGTTGTCATAATCTTGTTTTTATTGGCTACGTTACTCTGTTCATTCTTCCAATGGCAATGAAGATTGATGTGCTGTGGGCTGCAACTCCATCGTGAGAAAGCCGGATAAACTTGACAAATACCTGTGGATGTGTGATGTTTAGTTCTTCACCTTCTCAACATCAAAGACGAGAAAATGTGGAGCGAGTGGATAAAGCAAGTTAATTGGGTTTATTTTGAACCAAACAAAATCACCGTTCTTGGAGATACCTTTTCAGTTCCAGTACTTTGATTGTGACATTGTTCAAAGATGGACGACTTAATAAATATGCATGTGATTGAGTGTATGAGGTGTTTTAGCTGGTAGTGTTGTGCCCAAATGGTGTGATTACCAAGAAATAGGTTACCAGCCATGCTTGATTGAACTGGCTCACCAACTGCGGCAACAGTCAGATATACAGTGCTTGCATTTTGAGAACCAGTTTTCTCGACTGAATAATGAGCATCAAACTGGTTCTCAGAATGTGGTCATGTTGTATCTGACTATTGCCCCAACTGTTTGGGAATAATAAACACACAAGCTGGTTCCACCATCTAATCAGTCACATGAAACAGCTGCCAATGTGATTACCATAAGAAACCCTTTTGCAATGGCTGTTGAGATGTTTACTAAACTATTGGTTTCTTCATCTCTACCCCTAATCTAGCCCCTTGAGAAGTGTGTTAGTGAATGTTCCTTTTGATGGGTATGATCTTGGTCAGTCACATGTATCAGAGTCACATGCATCAGAGTCACATGCATCAGAGTCGAATGCATAGTGTAGCAAATTACTCTGGTTTAGTTCTCTTTTTACCCGATTTTTTTCATCCCTATGCCATCTGTGAGATGTACAAATACATTATACTTAGATGAAATCAGTCATGATTGAGTCTTAGCGAAAAGTGACTGAAATTACAACTACTTCTGAAAAGTAGTTGAATCTTGTTTCAGCAAAGTATGAAGTCTCTAAGAATAAACCACTAATTACAGACTAATGATTTGTATGACTTCATTTATTGCTAACCTGCTGTGTTTATTCAACACTAGCAAAGTGCATAGGATAAGATTTGTGACCTCAGATTAAATAGGGCCTTATGTGTATGTTGCCAAATATCTACAAAACTATGGATTTTGGACCCGTTCCAACAAACCTGACTTAGCTAAGACAAATCTTAAATTTTAGTAAATTTTAAAATAAAAGTTAAATTTATTTCAAAACCAATTCAAGAAAGAGATCTTAAGTTGACTTAAGTGTTTAACAGAAGTTTTGTCTTAATTTTGACAGACTTACCGAATGTGGAAGTTTCAAAGTTTAGAAGTTAAGACAAATCTTAAACTTAAGTCAAAAATGAACTTAAGTCAGTTTCTTGGAACAGGCCCTTTGACTTTATAAAAGTGCATGTTTTCTGAAAGTAGAAAGCCAGTAGAATTTGATTATTGACTTTTTACTAATCTGACATTAATTGCATCACATGACCAGAAAACTAACAAAAAGGAAAGGTACATTCATACCAAAACAAGATATCAAAATCATGACCAAGTTTTGGTTCATATAAATGTTCTAATCTAAGATAAGAACTCAAAAATATTGTTGCAGTTTTCTTTGTGAAATATTATTTAGTTTTTCTTTTATGCAACGTTTAAGCCTTTTCACGAAAATCAAAAACGTTCCATTTTTGATACATACATAAATGTAATATTTTGAAAACAATTCTAACAGTGTTTGTCAGAAAAGTGCATCAAAAGAACAGTGTCCAAAGTTTCATGTGAATCTGATCAGCCATTTCTAAGATATAAAGTTTCTCGGTCCTATGTATTCTTAAGCCCCCCCCCCCTTCCTTCTTCATGAAACTGCCACTCTCCATCGGTGCCTTTCTTGTCTATGCATCCTCTTGCCTGGTCTTCAATTGAAGTTGGGTAGACAAGAAGAGGTGAACTTGGATGTTTATAGTTAAGCATAACATTTGCCTTGCTTTGGTGATATCTTGTAGTAGAGGTGAGGTTCATGTAGATAAACTCTTCCAAAAAATTATTGCATCTGTTTGTGAGGCATTGCTGTTCATGTAGTTATCAACCTAAAAATACTACTGATTAAATTTTTCTAATTTGGAATGTCTTCAGTTATGTCTAAGTATATGGAAATAGGTAAATTTATAACCTTGTATGTTGCTAATTTGATGATGCCGAAATAGGAGGTCCCTCGCTGGTTCCTTGCCCTCTA
>NMRA01000383.1:12950-23015 GCA_002633005.1 Phoronis australis | reverse complement strand
CCCCCCCCCCCCCCCCGCGGACACGCAGGCCGGAACCAGCGAGACAAAGTGTAAGAATGCACACGGTCTGTCAAAGTATTTTAATTTAAAAATTGATTGTGAAAACTACGCGTTTTCAAGAATTAGTGATTTCATAAATATGTAGAACATGAAAAGAAACCGAAATCCATGTTTGAATTTGTAGTAGTGATTTATCAAAGGTGTAACATTTCGTCTGGACTTTTGTACCATTATTGACAGGCTAGGGTAATATCGGTTGGAGTCACAAATGAGCCGAGAGATTCTTAAACCTTCTAGCTAGTTCTGAATCTGTACCCTTCGTCTTAGTAAAACTGAAGCCGAATGGCCCAAGTCCTTTGAAGAAATTTATTTTTATTGTTCCGTTTTCTTTTGCTTTTTTAATTCACCGATCTCTTTGACTCACTCGGGCCCGGGGCTGTGGTTCCCCTGCCCCCTTTCTCGACACCAGCGGGTGTTTGTAGTGAACATGCACTCAAAAAGTTACCATAATTTTAGTTACTAGTTTTCGCGTTTCTTTGCAACACAAGCTATGCCTTCCGCATTCGCAGAAGAATAGTAGGGCCTACCACTACAAGATTCCGATACCTGGCTACTTGAATAGTCAGGAGTCTCTAATCTTTTTACTCGAAATCGAATTCGAAATTATTTCCGACATTTTCCCTTTGATTCTTGTGTAAAATCACGGTAAGTGTTTGTTTGTATCACCTCGAGTATGTGAACGTATGCTGATAAGTGTCTGGACCAAGGTCGCAGTTGGTAGCCCGGCCGTAAAGTCAGTCGAACTATAAACTTGAGAATTCAAGTAAAAACTCGAAATTTTCGGTTCATACTCGAACTTAAAGCGTTACGCCTGGGTCATCAAGTGCATACTAAAATTAGACAGTCATCCACGAAAACCACAATTTGCTTGAGCACAGAATACCAGACACTTGTTTTCATCTTCGCACAAAATAGTTTCGGGTTCGATTTCGAGTATACCGTGAAGAAGATCAGACCCTTGGCCCAGAAGTCACGCTGAACTCGTCACATCAATGTAAGAAAACAGACTACAAATTCTGGTGTTTTTTTAATTGAAAGACTGATTTTTATGCTAGTAGTGCTCCTCCAAGGCTTAGTCACGTGGTTGTTGTGCTGTTTACCGGCAACAGTGGCAGCTAACAAGATAAATCTTTTCAAAAAAGCGTAATTGGTTCTGTTTTGGTGTTTGTTTCTGGAACATTGATGCGGTAATGCAGTAAAGTCACGTGATACGACGCTGAAGTGGTGTGGGAGTATTTTTCCACAGCTTAATCAGCGAGGCAGAACTGACGCGATTGGATGTACTCGGCTCAGGCGATCGGCCGGGGTTAAGTCTATGAAAGAGGTAATTGCTGACAAGATGCCAACCCACCTTGTTAGAAAATGTACCTCAGGCGGTAGACCAGAACCAGATGCGCTCAAGTCAAACAACAGTTGGTTCTAGTTTCTACCCAGAATTGCGCCTTTTTGAAAAGCAGCTCAAAGACACGTAAGTTTGAAACCCCATGATTTGTCAAGTTATGTGTAAATAAACAAATCCCGCAGTCTTTTTGCTTTCCTTACGGATTTTCCTTTATTAAAAAGTAAAGAACTAAAAATGCCGCAACAAACCCGACTCCATTTTCAAAAAACCAGAACCAACTATGCTTTCTTGTTCATACCTGTGGCGCAATGAATTTTATGAGTAGGGAGACTTGGACAACGGAGTACGTCCGATTTCGCTTGTGATCGGACTGCTATCACCTTTGGCTAGGACTAATCACACAGGAATGTGAAAAGGCAGTTCAGCTGTATGACGAGCGTTCACATGGGTTTTTCATACTGGAGATCAGACGTGCGACCCGCCTTCTGATTACAAAGCATGTAAACCTTGTATATGATATGGCAATACTATAAAGAAGGTTATAATATTGTTTGGAAATAAAAATAACGCTCATTCTTTTAGGTCTACAAACACCACTGAGGTATATAATTTCCCTGGAAGTCGACCAAGTGAGCGACAGATCGCTAAGTGTGATCGGACTACATAATTTCAACAAATGAAGCTATATACATACACAAAACGTACCGAAAAGCGTGGCGTAGATGAAATAATATCCCACGAGACATTATTCCGCGTATCGACCGTGACCGAAATTCCGCGGAATAATGTCTCGTGGGATATTATTTCATCTACGCCACTCGAGGTACGTTTTGTATTTATCCCATACGCATCGAATTCGTGAGTTTCTTTTGTTTTTATTCGGCATTTTATAAATCATACTTCACGTACCCTGGCTGTTTACGTAGCTAATCACAACCTGTTGTGTATGCACGTACGCGTTATGTTGCTAACTTACTATAGTAAAAGAAAACAGTTTCATATTTCGAAAATAATTGAATAACAAGAATATTTATAACATTGTAAAATCCTCATCGGGTAGCTGCACTCATTCATGAAAATAGGTCATTTACCGGAGCGCGTAGCCTAGACGTCGTCTGTTTTCACGAAGATGTTAAAAGTGCCACCGTTGATGACAGCTTCGGCAAATATGCCTGTTGTAGCGTTATTGCAGGTACGTTGCCGCATTTCTACGGATTCTGTAGCCTTGCTACAAAGCTGTATACTAAATATATTTGTAATCGACATATGTCCCGAATAATAGATAAATGATACGCGCGTCGCAAGCTCGTTACCAGAGATGAAAAGGAGACGGAGGTAGGCGATATAAGGTCATTTATTATGACTTGTACAATTACAATATAATGAATACACGTAAATAACGTATAATTGGTAATCTCTGGTAAGGTGGGCAGTAAAAAAGCGCCGGCCACGTGGAAGTACGATAGAATGACGGTAGAGGGTGAAAAAATTGAATAAGTTCTGAACGTACGACAATGTGGCCGGAACAAAGGTGAACTGAAAGCGAGGTTACAATAACAAAGAAAACACCCCTAAGGACACGTGACAATCATCAGCCTATAAGAGCCAAAAGCTGACCAAACTCGAGGCACGTGCTAACAAAAGACCAATACGAAGGCTGGGAAAACGACGCGTAGTACAACACAAAGGAATAATGGAATAGACCGAAATGAGGGGGAAAAGGAGTAAGACGGGTCCATATGCTCACGTAAATATATTTAACGAGTGAAATACCATTTACGATCGACATATGTCCCGAATAATAGATAAATGATACGTGCGTCGCAAGCTCGTTACCAGAGATGAAAAGGAGACGGAGTAGGCGATATAAGGTCATATATTATGACCAGTACAATTACAATATAATGAATACAGGTAAATAACGTATAATTGGTAATGTCTGGTAAGATGGGCAATAAAAAGCGTCACAAGAGATGTTGTAAAACAGCTCGTGCCCATCATATATGTAAATAAGCTACTGCATAATCGAAACGTTGTGATATCACGTGACGCTTGACATCTCGTCATTAGGTAGTCATGTGATGGCTTTGTTGACGCCCTGCGTGATTTCGTTACTGCCGACATATTCTTGGCATTCCTGAAAGCATAGAGATCTGGAACATCAAAAATTATCCAAACTGAACTGGCACGTGTGAGCGAAGTTTTTGAACCTCCCAATGCAATTGTCATTTCATTACATGCCTTAAATACTGCTAAATAATATCAAGGAGTGTAGCGAAATTGCATTACACTCCTTGATAATATTTTAAAAACACATTGCCCTACACATGGTGATCTGATAGGTTCAAAAGTCTTTGTTCCATACAACAGCCTTTCGTCTACGCATAGGTAATGGTAACTTTATGGTATTCATGTAGAAGGAGGGCCCCCTGAGGACATGACCAAAAGACGCGGCCAATGAAGCTACTTTTAGGGGTAACACGAAACTTTCCTTTTGATAATTGTGGCTGAACCCATTACCATGGGCGGTGCAGCACTGAAATAAGTGGGGCTATAGCCCCCACCCAGCCCCCCATGATTACGGCACCCTAGCTTCGCCAGTGTCAAACTTTTGACAATTCAACAACATTAGGCCTAACAGCTTAATGAACCGATGTGATTATCTCGCGAGAATCCTTTACTGTGGTAAAAATATTTATTTGAGCGTACCAGTAAAACAATGTACGAACACAACGCTGATACGGTTGAAAAACTAAGCTGGTGGAGTAAAAAAAACAACCTTTTTTAAATTCCCTATACAATAGTCTTTAAGAAGAGCTGTTGCGTCACTGCTATGTCCCTTGGAAAGGAAAGCTGAAGTTGCATCCATTCCGCCATATTCTAGAATGATATCTTGTCCTCCAGGGTGCTGAAAAAATATGGCATTAGTTCATTGAAGCACTAGACATGAATGGAGATTAACCAGTCATTCTCCACTTGGACGGAGGTGTGCATTATTTGGGCATGTGCGAAATTCAGTTATAAGGTCAATTGATCGTTTGAAAGTCATGTGACATGTCGCATAACAGAAATCTGCACATACGCAGATAGCTTTCACTTCCCGAGTGGAGTGAGGCAACGAAATTGTCATAAGTGTACCGAATGAATTCGTTCTCCACCTTTGCAGCAAAGTTGCTGCCAACGTGATACAGCACAATCTATCAAATTTGAGAATGTAGGTATAATGTGTAATTATGGAGTACCAACCCTTGTCCGCGAGAGCTATTCCATACCCTCGCACGCTGTTCCCTCCTCTCAGGCCACTTCACATAACCTGCCACAAAAATCTGTTCACAAATCAACCGTGAATACTCTAATTGTAATATATTACATTCCCCCTCAAAGGAGAATGCCACCCGATTTAATTAGACTTTTTTACCATGTTCATCGGTGTATATCCACATTCTCTTATACGGTCGACCTCAGTCACCTTGTCGAGAGGTGTCGCGTTAACCAGTGAGGAAGGTGAGAAACGACGCAGCGACGTCAGTGGTTCGTCTGCAAAGGGAATGCCGCTATAGTGCGGTGCATTGTTCCGAACTATGAAGCTGCGAAGAAAGCGGGTATATCGTTTTTTCGACTTCCTCAAGAGCCCAAAATGCTTAGGAAGTGGCTCGCGGTAGTGAAGAACGAAATGTACGCTGTTTATAGCAAGTATGAGGCCGTGTCTGTGGCCGGCATTTCGTCGACAGTGATTTCTCTGACGAATTCCGGCTTACCAAACAACTAGCCATACGTTCCGTTGCATGTTCACGGCGCCTCTCTAGTACTTCTTGATCAGTGTTTTCCGGTTGGAACTGATAGCTTGTGAAACATGACGATCCGACCCGTGAAGTCTTCGTCGGATGAGCTCTTGACTAAGTCGGGATTGGCGCCGGGCGAGTTGCCATGTACTAGACGAGTCTGCGTTCTGTTTCAAAATGAATTATTCTCATCCTAACCAATGCTTATATAAAACTGAAACAAAGTCTGTCTCATTAGATACATTTTTCAATGCCTTTGCAGTATTCGTGAGTGCAAATGTTGAGAAGCCAGTAATGAATAAACCACTGCGTTACCGGCTTTTGATGCCGGCAATGACCGGTAAATTGGACTGCCGAACTTTGTAGGCTACCGGGGGTGCCAAATACCAATAAATCCGTAACAGCGAAATTAAACAACACGTTTATATAAGAACTCGGTGTGTTTTTAAGTGTTTTACATCGAAGTTTGATGATTTATTGGTGTTAAACGATGTATTCAAGCGATGAGCTGACACCACTAACCCGTGTTGCGAAATGCTGAACAGACTGCGTGTGAAACCAATGACGTCATTGGATAATTTCAACACCTCCGTCTGCCGTCAGGTGTCAGGTAACGCAACCGAACGTGCCGTTATCGAGTTGTACTACTCGATATAAATTGATACAAAATAGGTTGTTTTTGGGGGACATTCTCCTTTAATCTACTTTAATCAACAAACAATAAACAAAAAACAAATTAAATATTCATATTCTGACAATGTTAACAGAGCCAACACTCACCTGAGGGGAAAGGTGCCTTTGCATTCTAAAAGGGGAACTTTAGCGGCGTTTTTTACTAAGAGGGGAATTTCGCGTTGTATTTTACTTGGAGGGGAATTTTTGTGATGTTTATTTACTGTTCTGATTTTTAATGGGTGGCGCACCATAGGAGGATGGGGGTCTATAGCCGCTCCCCCCCATATATTTCGGTGCTGTATGCTGTATGCTGTATCGCCCATGGACATGGGCGGCGCACCAGAGGGGCGGGTTGCCGGCTATATTGCCCCCGCTTATTTCAGTGCTGCGCCGTCCATGCTGATGACAATACCGTACTCCTATTAAGGATACAGTGAAACTACCACAGAACTCACTTTGCGTTCAGTAGTACATGTCGGTTGTCTTCGTATGCAGTAATCACGTGAACACATTCATTGGTAAACTATCGATGTTTTCCAAAGAAATTTGATAAACTGGATAACATTCACATGTAATGTTATGCAAATAATTTATGGAAACAGTGTGAAAGGTGAGAGCTTAACACGAAAATAGTCCAGCGCAGCTCGCTCGACGGGGTTGTCCGTGAACAGAGAACTAGCAATGCGGACAGTCGCCGGGGAACCATGTTGATTTGAAACAAAAAAAATTGTCTGAAAAGCGAAATCGTTTTGGTAAGTGTAAATTTGTGTTCGTGAGAGGGGATTAGGGCGTCAGAGAAAAGTTCTGTGCGCAGACAGCTAGAAGACACGCGTGAGCAGGGACTGGAGTGCAAATGCTGTTTGTAGGGGTGGGGGAGCTAATCAGTGGCGGATTTAGAGGGGGGCCAAGGCGACCATGGCCCCCTAAAATTCTTCCAGATTCCATTTGTCAGTTCGGGGATGCGAATGTCTGACGGGCAAAACCATGACTAATACTCTGCCCTGCATGCCCCCCCCCAACTCAAAATCCTGGATCCGCCCCTGCCAATGCAAGTTGGACTACAATAAAAATACTTACGTCTTTAAGAAACGAGGTGACATCAAAGACTTTATCATTGATTACGAGCCAGCAGGACCTTGGACAGTCGTGTAAGGACACTTCATCTCTGCTGTACTCAGACGGCTTCCTCGTCTCCATGTTTCAGAAACTCATTTGAAATCTTCAGTGTTACAAACCTTAATAACAGAACAGTCCATGTGTAAAACTAAACGATTATTCACTGACAATGAAGTACCATTGGTACACAGGGCGGCGTATGGTTTAGCCTTTTACTCTCGGCCTTATAGCAAGAATGGGGAACTCAGTAAAACTTGACGATTCAGTGAACCACTGCATCCATTTGAGTTAGTGACTGAGGACATGAAGAAGGCGTAGGAGGGTTAATTTGCTTAGTTTTGCTTCCGCCACTACTCAGTTTCGCCCCGAGGTCGAGATCAATCTTTGCCTCCCCCGCCCTCCCTCCCCTCTCCCTGTCGGACGGGTTATCGCATTGTCGCACCTCCCGTAGGCGTGCGGACTTCTCTGTTTGTGGGGCGCGTTGGACAAACCCCATGGAGGCAGGAATAAAGAGAAACTTGGGTACCCCTTGCTTGTGCAAAATTTCGAAATGGAACTTGAGGTCACTAGTTTTGAACCAGTCTTTCTCCTTATATACGCACTTATGCTGTCCATCGTCCTATATAACTGTGGCTTTGGATTTTGTTGTCAAGATGCGTTGTACATTTATTTTCGAATCTTATTCTTCCTCTCCTGGCCGTAGGTCCATACTGAGTAGCTGGTCTATATATCGTACGGTACACACTCAACATGACTTACAGACTAAGTCACGTATGCGGCGCTCACCAAGTCGTTTCAATTGATGAGGCCTACGTGTAAATTCTATTTCGCATCTATATTTTTCATGTAAAGCCATGGTAACCATATGAAATACTTACAAAATATCTCCCGCCGTGGCGGCCCTTGGCTAATTGGGACCCTGTGAGTGTTTAGCACTCGGGTCAACGTCCGCTCTCAGGACACACCTAACTTGAATCTGACTGATCGATGGGAGAGGCCAGTTGCTTTCACTTATGAGTTGGCGCAAATATTCGGTTACCTGGTCCGTAATGATGAAAGCTAAACAGAGCGGCTACGTTCCAAAACCAATGATGTTAAAAATGGCCGTCGCATAACTTTTTGTAAACCGATTCAATAGATTTAGGTTAACCTCGGCGTTACTGCTTTAAATGACCTAGATGTTTATGTTACCGACTGTATCGACCAATCAAAGTAGGCCTTTTTGTACACACCCTTCCTCGACTGGATCAACTGTTGATTCAGGAGTCGAGCAACAAAACATTTATCCGTTATCAAGGAACGATTAAACTCCAGCATCGACTCCTCTAGACCTCAGTCCTGGACTAACAACCACGACTGAAACCCGCAGTTCAAATCCAATACCTGCTCCCCTAAACTAAATACACTACACTGACAAAAAGAAAGTGCGAGATACGCGCTTGTCATGGCTTCCGTTATTCAGTGGGTTTATGTATTCTGTTGACTGGCCTATCATAAATTAATTATATAGCCTGGCTGTTTCAATATAGGATTACAGCTTTTAATTTTACTCTGAAATCGGAAGTCAAGTCTCGACATGCTTTTTATAATGGAGTACGATCATGGCAAACCACACCTCACACGTCTGAGTAATTTTGGGCGTTTTTAACGAGATCACACATGTAGGAAAAGTAATTGGGTAGGGGAGCCCGTAGAGCCTTCAATAAATTCATTTCACTGAGCAAAAACCAGTATTACCGTGTCAAAATAAGCTGAGTACCGTATGAGGGTCAGCCTGCTCAGAGAGCGACCGCTTCCCTTCCCCAGTTACTCGCTGTCGCTCAGGAGGACAAAGCCTTCCTAACAATGGCTCTACAATTTTTTTTTTCACTGTGATATATATTTATTGAAGGATACACAGAACATACAAAGAAATAATAACAAACCCAGAAANCTTGTAAGTGTGAAATATTGTAGTCATATATTCTTACAATAAACCTATGTATTATTCGCCAACTTTTAGTTTTCAACATCACCCTCAGTCCGCACCGGGCTCGTAAAATCGGGGCGCCTTGGTCATAGATACCGCCCCCGTTACAGTAGGGTGAGCAAACCCAAATACAAATTTCATCAGAAACACTTGAAAAGAGGGTTAAATGATAGCTTTAGACATGCCGTTTATACAACTTTTTGAATTTTTCAAATCGGTTCGGTGGTTCTCGCGTTATTTGAATTTTAGAGCCTCAAAAATGGCCTTTTGTTCAGCAAACGGCACCCAGAAATTTCAGGCCACAGAAAATGGCAAGTTTAGACAACTATATTTGGGAATCCATAGCTCACAGTGTTCTTTAAACAAGATGGAGAGTCCTTTGCAAGTAGGTTAACAACATGGCATAGACACAAAACCACAAATTATTATATTTTGTTCGAACAAGAACAACAAAAATTGAAAAATTCACCATCGACTTTTTTTTTTTGACTTGTGACAGGACATTTTTGCCCCTGAAGCTAAGTTGAACAAGTGATGTTTTAAAAAGAGAGCAACTTATTACCTTGAAAATGACAAAACACTTCAAGAATTACTGTGGTTTAGTGAACATGTTCATTTTGCTCCAAAAGATTTTGAAATAATACTAAGAAATGAAATTTGCATAGCAAATGAATTCAAAATGAGCAAAAACCAGAAAACTAGTCTTTTTCAGAGTATTTCGTTATTCATGAGGAACCCTTTCCAGCTGAAAATTGACCGTCGGACGGCCTTCGTCCGACGGTTGGAGTTTGCTAATGCGAACACAATAGCCCATTGAATTCAGTCCAGCTGCCTGGGCTGCTTGGTCACGTACGTAATCCTTTAATGACACCTCATTATGCCATAAAACTACGTGCCTGTCGACTATTGGCAAAAAAAATAAAGTTTATTTTAAAAATCTACCTGCCTAACCGAATTCCTCGCGAAAATCTAAGCATTTTAGAACTTTGAATTTTCTTTCTAGGCCAGAAAATAAAGTTTTTATTAATATAAAAATTTACCACCTTGTGTACGAGCAGAGCGCAAGAATTTACAAAGGGTATATTGTGATTCGCCGCCATGAGGCAGCTTATAATTTCCTA
>NMRA01000383.1:0-10428 GCA_002633005.1 Phoronis australis | reverse complement strand
TATTGTTTTATGTATTATATTCTACTGTATTGCATCCTGATGTTGAAGGCCCCTTAAAAGCATGTTTTGGCTAAAAACGAATGTGATTAAAGATATGCATCGGTTTCTTCTATTATCACAATTGTAATGGTCTGTTTTTACCTTGTTGTTGGTGTTGTTGCCGTTGTTCACATATGCGCTGATTTTAAATTTCGTACTCATATTTTGTCCCAAACAAATGCGATTAAAGGTACGCATAATTTTTTCTATCATCACAATGGTACTGGTATGTTTTTACCTTCAACAATAAGTATTTTGTTGATCATATTTTGTTAACTTGGAAGCTCATAACCTAAACATGTGTATATTATGTAAGTTGAGGTATTTATACATTTTGATGGGCAGCATTTACAGATGTGTATTTTTTAACAGATCTCACATTGTCCCTCGGTTCTCAGTATTATTTTTTATAAACTAGAGTATTGTACAGTCATGTTTATTTTCTGGGTAAAGTTGTTTCCTTTTTCCTATTATATCTATTTGTATGCATGTTTTAAAAATAAAAACTTGTGTGATTAGATATATTGCTTATCTTTCATATTACTTCATTTATTGTAAAATAATTGCAATGTAAGTGCAACCAACCTATTGGGATGTAACTTTCTACAAAATTCGTTCTCAGCCAATGTAACTACCATATAACAGGTTTCTGGTTGCTCCATATGAAAATCCAGGTCAAAAAGAAGGTCACAAGTAGTCCTATTCAGTTGGAGAATTTTATGATGCCATCTTAACTGAGGCAGGCCAGCCAGCTGGCTCTCTATTGTGTTGGCAGGGAATGGGGTAATTGAAACTTGCGCTTCAGTTAACAATTTTAATTGGGTTTTGGCTTGAATTTTCAGCAGGGATAGATTCGTCATGTATTTAAAAACCTGTGAGGTTATGTACATTAATCTTTTTTCCCAAGTAAGATCAATGTTTTCACAATCTTAAGTTGCACTCCAAATGACAAAAAATGATAATATGCATTTTTAATTAAACAAAATTAAATTGGACCCTAAAATTTAAACGAATTTTAAATCAATTTCATTCCTATCAAATAATATAGAAACTGAGAGGTGTTGTGTTGGTGACTATCCAAAAAGAGCATATTTGTATACTAAAATGTTTTGATGCACTGCAGCGGTGACTGAACATTTATTTTGGTGAAATATGTAATTTGTTAAAAATGAAACCAATCACAGCGCCCCCACGAGGTAGTAAAAGTGTAACAGAAAATATTTTTGAAGAAAATAGAAAAAAAATGACTCTGTCCCCAAAATTGAAGTAAATTAAATGTTAAAAGTATTCTATATTATTTTAATGAAAATATTTTACCAGGTTTGGGCCACTTTTTGTAATTTAGAGAAGTTTTGACTGGTTCTGTTGAATACATTTGACCAATCAGGTTTGAGTTTAGTTTGAACCCTGCAAAGGTCAACATGGTTCTTGAAAAATGACTGAAGTTACCTTTTTAGAAGTATTCTTAAATGGAAATGGTGAGATAAAGTGAAAAAAATTGATCAGGAATGGATTAGGACATGATAAGTGATTATGACACTGAGTGTACACTTTTAGGATTTTTCCAGGTGAGAGAGTGGCAAGGCAGTAAATTAAAAAAAGTAGATTTTCTCATATTTTTGTCAAAAAAATAAAAAGTGTACACTCAGGGTTGAAAGCAGAATTTTGTAACAAACAGTTTGATATAAATATCATTAAAATCGGTTGAGTAACGGCCATTTAACAGCTGAAAGTTTGACCCCTACTGAAATTCACAAGAATTTACCGGTGAGTGAAAAATGTGTGAGGTGCTCGCTTTACTTCAATTTTTAAAAATACTCATAAGTGGCCAAATATTTTGTAATGGATATCAATAGAAAGAAGAAAAATTAAATATTTCACTGGCATACTTTTCATTTTCCACTACTTAGTATGCTAATAGATATGAGCTTGTGAAAATCATGAAAAATGGCAAAATTTCGCTCTTGCTGAATTTCCGCCATATTGGTTTGCTCATCCTAGTTACAGATATATAGTCCGGTTACCTATTGTCGTCAGGCTCCAAAGGTCGTCCGCCATCTTGTTTCGCGTGCAGCGCAACCACGCGGGACTTAGCGTTCCAATTTGGAGTGCTCGTCTGCACGTTAGGTACTAACTTATCGGAAGAGACACGTATCAAAGTAATGAGACAAAAATCGGTGAGTTTACCGATTGTTTTTTAAAACCACTTAAAAATCAGTAGATTTTACTAATACACTTTTTTGTGCGTTTTCAGAAGATGTTTTCGAATTTAAATTTTCTTCCGACGGGACACAAAACATGATCCAGGGTTTGTTTATGCAATGTATCTGTTTGTCCCAGGCACTAGTAGGATCTAGAAGGCCAAAGGAAAAATCCGCAGACAAATGCGATACGCTGGGTTCTTAACATTTTTGCCTCACGCATTCACCATTAAACTGCATTGAAATGTTGTCCAATTGGCTTTTATTGGAAACCACAGTGCAGAGCTCAACATCAAAGCTTCAAATCGAGTTTATGTCAATAAAAACAGGCTGTTGCAATTTTCATTACTTCGTTGGCCTTTTTCTGCATGTTTCTCAGTTTTTACAAAAGGGGGCAGCATATGACGTCCTTAGGTGTCACAATAAAATGGCTGCCGAAGGCAGTGCACATTTGAAATCAACTCGGCACAAATTAAAGAAAACTTCCGAATCGATGAATGCGGTATATCTGTGAGAGTTCAATCGAATCCTATTCAGATCATAACTTTGAAGTGGAATAATTCGGTGAGTACAACAGCAAGTCGGTTTTATGCTTAGGCGGACGACCATTGGGTTCCCGAGTATATCTGTTGACTTGACACCTTAGCACTGCTTAGCTAGAAACTTGCATTTGAAACGGAACTGGTGTATTGGCTATTGAAACGGGTGTTTTCCCACACAACTTCTGACTGTGGTCCAATCCACTGGATTCGTAAGCTCAAAAGCTCCTGGCAGGAGCTTTTGTCTTGAGCTTACGAATGAATGACCTAAACTGCCAGACAAACGTCTGAAAAAGGCGCCCGGTCTAAACTCAGCTACTTGTACGACTAAGTCTAGATTCTCGTGGTTTCTGAATGTTAAAGTCTACACAGTAGGGATAAATCCTTGCGACAACCTGGACCTGTGACAAATATCCAGACTTACGTGCCAAATCTGAGCAGACGAACAGCAGAAAATGGCGGTCTACTTCTTTGACCTTTGAACTCGACTTAATCTATCGCTACGCGTGATTGACTTCGACGGTTCCGCTGGGTCAACCGGCTAAGACATCTAGTTCGTTCATATAACTCCCGGCTAACCGACCAATCAGAAACCTTCTGAAGCGGCTTGGACAGACGGAATCGACGTATTCAGTGAAGTGCAACCATAAAACTGTATAGTATTGGAATGTCAACTCCCGCGCGAGCGTGACCCATAATTTGTTGAGCTTGCAACCCCCGTTTCACAGGAACTGGTCGTGAGAGTTTGCACTGTGTATTTCCGGTGTGAATGAGTTTAAATCAGTTTTTGAGAACGAAAATTTATTGCGGAGTACTTCTAGAAACTAAAAAATGAGAGAAGTGCAAAGACAATTAGTCTTCCCGGGTTTAGTAGGCCTAATGAACAATGATTTTAATTTGATTTAAACTTTAGACTTAAAGTGGAGTAGAACGCAAAAAACAGGTTAAATTGCATTCTTTAAAGTGGCCCTCTGCCATTGAAACGGAAATCAAATTGTTCACCAAGTAGTTTTAAGGTTTGTTGGTAAAGATTTTGAATTTCTACTGATGTCAAAGCATTATCCTTTGGTTTCAAATTTCAGAAAGCGATCTGTCAGCTGTTCTGGACGCTTTGTTGATTTTTCTCCCACAAGGCAAAGCAAGTTTCCTTATTTGGTATGCCAAGACATAGACGTAGCACGTTTCCCTTATATGGAAAATGAGACATTGAACCTTTTATGTAAACAAAACACTGCAGTTTGCACTTGGGGAAAAGGTTTAGTGTTTGAGCGCTTACGCTTATATATTATTAGGGGTGGAGAATTTATGTTTCATCTATGTATCAAAAATAGTGAATCAGACGATTTTTTAGAAATTCTTGCAATATTGAAAGTGAATGACTCTCACGTTAGCATCCTCAAGAAATTCATACGTCACGATCTGTTTAAAGATACTGCGTCTGCTTCATTTTATATAAAACAGATTTTAACTCCTCAAGTTGGTTCAATGGAAACTTATGCCCAAATAATGCGCAATGAATACAACTCCAAATATTTTCAAAATTAACTAAAATTAAATAAATATGATTTTTTTACTTTAAGTTTTATTTTTGGTGGTGCACCACCACCTAAAATGGCCACCATAGTGAATGACAGCTGACTCAGGCATTATGGGTACTTACTCAACCGTCGCGGAAACTCCCGCCCAACTTTTTTAAAAAAATGAAACATTAAGAGTAAAATATAGGTAACACAAACAGGGATGAAAGTTAGGAAATGTTTATATTTAAGTGATATCTTACGACTGAAGAGACTCATCATGTGATAGAAATTGATGAATGTAAAGGAAGAGGTATCTTTAAAAGGTATTTTACGAGCTTTCGCGTTCCAGGCGTCTTTAATTCCTTTTTGGTCTCCTGTTTGTCAATTTACACCACTGATCTTGCTCCTAAGTCAATAAACAATGCATTTATTGTCATTTGAATTGTGAGTACATTTTCTGACATCCTGTTGAAATGTCCGAACTTCGTCAATATCTTTGAGAGTTATTTCAGATAGGCAAAAAATCGTCTAGTGCACTTTGCTATTTTGGGATCGGATTATAGAGATTCCCCCCAACTTCACCCTGTAACTAAGTTCAATGACTTTCTCATTGAGCCTACCAAGATTAGCTTCATCTAATTGTCAAAAATTCATATATGAATCAGTCGATTTTCGTAGGTATTTAAACATGCAAAACAGAATATTATAAGCTATTCCCGAAGGCACCTTTGCAGATTCTTGACGAGCAATTGGGAGGACATGGAAGACCCGGAATTTGTGGATAATTTCATGAAATTTTCCGAATTTATTCGTATTTGCGTGTATTTGGTTCATTCCAGAGGTAGCTATTACGGTTTGTGATTTAAATTTGACAGTCTGACACTTGTCTTACAAACAACTAGTAACGATCTTAAATACTATTCTTAAGACACTATAGGAAAAGTGTCGACATTTTATCGTCATAAATCCGTCGGAAATATTTCTTTTGCGTAAATCTCAAACAGTGGTTTTCAAGTTTTTAAAAACTTTCATCCTTCCTATGGCGGTTTATGCCATTGTATTTTTCAATACAATCATTTTTGGATATTTGGACCGAATGTCTTGGCACTGCTGTGCTTTGCTCGTTTTTTGTTGTTGTTTTTATTTTATTATTATTTTTTTGATGAATTTGGAATCTTATCTTCTCGTGAATAGATGGCAGTGCAGCATGTATAGAGGGACAAAGGGACAATTGCCCCGGAATGCCCTTCCGAGAAAGGACTTCGTCTGAAACGAGACCCCATAATATGAAAGGCTAAATGCCATTAAAAATGGAAAAGAGTGACGGATACTTCTTTCATCGCGTGACCTTCCAAAAGACGATCTTCTTAAACATAACAGGAGAATAGAGGCAACCGATTCCGTCATTGGGCCCTCTCTTCGCAAGGACACCGTAAGAAGTTATCGATAAAAACACGAAAAGGGTGGCTCATGGATGCCGCATCGACGGGGCCCCTACAGTACAAGAGTTGGGACCTTTATATGATACGATCTAGTGTAATTTGAAAAAAACTACATGAAATGAGCAGCAGTTGAGTGTTGTACAATTTCGAGAAAAGACATCGACAGATGACTCCAACATCCCTGGTCAGAAAGGGGGAATATACTAGTTCTGCATTCTTTAAAATTGTCTTCTTGAATTTAAAAATCCAGTGAATTGATGTACTCTTCAAAAGTGTGCTTTAAAAAAATTCTCGTCTTTTTCGAAATACATGTATGAATGATCAAATGCATATTTTCAAGCACGTTTATGCAATCTGTGCTGCAAAACATGGGTCCCCCTAACAACAATGTCCCTCAAAAGGTAAATCAAGCACTGGTTGTTGGCAAATGCTCTCTTGATATTTTCTCTTTACGCTTTGACTGACCAACCCACACCTATTTCTATGCCGGTTGCCACGGTTTAACCCTGACGCCTTCAAATTATTGAAGGCACATGCANTATTATGTAATTGCAATATCAGAGGCTCCAACTTGAAAAATGTGAAAGAAGTATATTCTCCCTGCTTGGAATCCCTAAGTAGGGAGTAAATTGAGTGCCGACTGAAGGTGCAACCAAGAATGCCATAGGGAAGGAGGGATGCGCCTGGAAACTTTTTTTTGAAATGAGATTCACAGAAATGCATTTTGAGCGTTCTAGAAATAGTTCAATTCTTTGAAATCGTTGTATTTTCGAAAATATAAAGATTTGTAATAAGCAATTCAAGGCGAGATCATTTATCAGGTGGTCGGGAGGATTTTACTATATAAATTATCTCTGAGGTGGGAGATATCCCGCCGACGCTTGCGGGCGAGTTGCAGCCTCCGTTAAATCAGTCATCAAAAGTAGTGACAAGCGAGCATTTCTGCTTTTAATAATTTCCCCAACTTCCCGTTCCCGTTGCCCTTTTGATGAACTATTTTTGAGCGGACTCTCCAATGTCGTTGATTTCCGCGGCGTCTTGATTGGCAATTCTGGGTGAGCCGACTAGTGGACGGGACGGTCTCGCCACCTGGTGACTGACAATGTTACATCAACCAGACTTACAAGTTAGACCGAAAAGCTCGTTAAACTTGGTGAAACAATCACAGGGATAATTTTCGAAAATTCACGGTGGTTACAGACCTGAGTGCTCATATAATAGATATGAAGTGCGGAAACAAAACACTACTGAATCGAAGATGAAAGTCGATGTTTGGTCTATAATTGGCACCAACCTTGCCAATGGAATTATGCCTGTAATTCTAACAGCCATCCACCTTAGTTTGGTTTCGCGACATTGGTTTCTACTAGTACAGATCCAAGGTATCATTTCCGCGAGAATTCTGAGCCGGGGAAGGGTGTGTGTGGACGCGACTTCAAGAATCGCATCACTATCTTTTGCCTTTGGGAACCTCAGTTCTCAACTGATCAGTTAGCGAAATGATAGGTGTCCAATCAGTACTACCTTTTGAGATACGTTTGTGTAGCTCTCGAAAAATTGGTCTTCGTTAAAAGTGATACGTGAGTGCGCAAACCGGAGCGTTTTCTCTGGTGCCTTGAATAAGTGGGTGTGAGTGTTCTTACATGGAGAAGGATTCAAACCCAGTCACTTTATGACTGAAATTTTGCTGAAACACCCGTATGTATACATACACATACACATACACACACACACACACACACACACACACACACATATATATCTATATCTATATCTATATCTATATCTATATCTATATCTATATCTATATCTATATCTATATATATATATATATATATATATATATATATATATATATATATATATATATATATATATAGTTTCCTTCGAACAAGAAAAACTCACATACACAAGCGATAGAATAAACAAGCAACCAGGGTTTGTTTCGTGAAAAGTTAGAAATTTGGCCTAGTTACGCTTCACACAACTATTTTTGAAAAATTATTTAATCTCACTTGAGCAAAAATGCAGTCTGTGAGAATATACGCATAAAGTGCTAGTTACTGGGACAATTTTTGTGAATTATTTCTAGACTACCATGTGGTCATAATTACTTGGCTAAACTTTCATTCCGCAACTGTGAAGTAGGACTGTAAGAGCAAATTTCAGTCTTAAGTGTGAAATCACTTTGAATCCGTGAAACGGGCCTGATGTCAATAAAAACAAAACAACGACAAGAGTTGCCGCATGAAACGTCATCGCTAGTGTTGTATTTCGTATTCACGAACACACCTACAACTAGGTAGTAAGCATAGTGTACAAAATGTCCTCGTCTTCAGATGACCCTGAATTATTTTGAAAATCTGATTTTAAGCAGTCAGATCTTTAGATGATTTCCCTGCTTTATGCTCAATCTTGTTTTTTTGTGCAAATTCACAGGCTCTGCTAGCTGCAGACAAAATGTTAGGCAATAGTCAGATGTCAAACTTCAAAAACGTGATAAGTTGACCTTGACCTTTATTCAACAGCAATTCGCACTCCTCGCACCATAAACGGGGACCGACTGTACAGTCTCACAGTATATATTTCAGGTCTTTTTATCCGTAATAAAAAATCATTGCCAATCTCAAACAGACCATTCGAGGCATTGGCAACTAAAAAGAAGCGCCAAAAATCCATCATCGGTTTGGCAACGCTGACCAACCCATCTAACTTTGGCTGATGATAGAAAACGGTAGCTGTTGTATCAAAAAGGAATGTAGGACTATTTGGGCGGATGTGTAAAAGAATGACGTTAAAAGTTGGTAACTTGGCCCCGTTGAACGCGGAATAAATGATAGCGTAGTACCAGTAGTTGTAGCAACTTTTTTTGACCGTGGGCTCGGTTGGCTTATCTGAATAGGTTATAGCTTTGGGCAAAAATACAACGGAATTTTATGACAGGCGTACTAAATTAACACGACAATAGGGCTTGGTATAAAAAACAGAAGTTTTAACAGTGTCAAACTTACCGTTAAGCATTAATAAAACTAATGAAATGTTTCGCCAAAGAGAATTTTTTTTTTAGTTTTTGGTTTTAAGGTTTGAAATTGGGAAATTCTCAAAATTGACTGAAGTATCGGCATTTCACCGACTAAAGGCTAAATATTATTATGGTGGCGAATGAGACAATAAGTATGAGATGGTCGAGAGCAACAGGTGCACGAAACAGGCGCTTGGAAGCTTCCATGACCAGACCTCAGATTTGACTTGCGTCTGCATTTACCGAGGATATCTAAACAACCGATTGAGGTGGTCTAACTTTGAAATTCATTGTCGATTTTTAGACAGAAATGCCCTTCAGACAGCGAGATGTCTTAGAATATTCTTTCTTTGTCAAGATTTATCGTCTCTAACGTGAAAAAACACTACCAGTTTGTGCCACGCTAATACCATTGTGTGAAATAAATTAGCCTCGTCGGCAAAGTGCGGCGCTCCATGTCATTATGCTAGTAGGTCGCAATGGATGATTGTTCGTGCACTGCAGGACTGTACAGAGCGGCGGGTCAACAAGCGAAGATTTTTTTCTCGTATCTGTGCAAAAAGATGCATATTCAAAATGCAGTTACAATTTTTCTTGGATTAAGATGGTTTCTCTAATTTATCCCAAAGCTACGAAAGGATGAGTTAAGGCCTCAACGCTATTCATTCAACGACCCAGTAGATCTAAGTGTTATTATAGTGTTTGAGTGGCTTATCGCGAAATTTTCCGTTTAAATACAAATATCTAACTATAAATAACTGAATGGAATTATTATTATTGGTGCAGTATCTCTTCGGAACTATATGCTCTTGCAGTGTACAATACACGTTAAGAAAAATCAAACAGATAACAAGAATCATATATAATGAAAACATTCCAAAACAAAATTTATTTATTGAATAAACTATTTCCTCGCTATAAGTCACTTAGCACTAAGCTTTTTGAAATAGGGCACGCCTGATGTTTGGTATAATTTTGGACATCTTCGGATACAAAGCAACCAATGAGCTCACAACTGGACGTGGAACTGAAACCTAATTTCCGGGACATCTCTGAATTCGAGTAACGTCTCAATTGCGTACTGAGAAAAGAAGACGCTATCTCAGCGTCTTCCTTGGATCTGCTGTTGCCTGGAAGTTAACTGGAGCTTCGCCAATCATTTTTATTATTACGGAAGGCATTTCATGGGGAAATGTCATGACGAACTTTAATCTGAAATGGTCAAAAAGCGTTTTTATCACGAGCCTGGCAGTGGAGTCAAGTAACATAGCCGCGCAGTGCGAGACTAAGAACACATACCATTTTAATGAGCTTATCCTGATGTTCTGTTAATAAAGCTGCCTTTCTTTGTTTAGTTTATGCGTTGTACACCAGGTAGTGCTGCCAGTGGCGCTAAATTTGAGTTTTGCTTGTGTTCTGTTCAGTTCACGGTCGTTCGTGCGACGGCGATTGACTATAAACAGCATTGAAACTGTAACAAAAAAGACAAATTGACGTGTGTAGAAGTGTGTGAAATTTCTAATCAAATAAAGAATTATCTATTCATATCTTAATATATTTTTTCGAACAAATATTGCTTTTGTGCATGACTTGCGACACATTACGCCGAAGACGTTCTTAGCCTTTTCACACGGCTGCAGACACAATCAAGCACGTGCCGGTCGC
>NMRA01000382.1:393025-434255 GCA_002633005.1 Phoronis australis | reverse complement strand
CTTTTAAAAGTGCTTTATTGAGAGACGTGAAACATTTCTCATTGACATTTTCACAGTTCTTCTCTGTTTCATTTCTCAATACTGCCGCTCCCTGGCTCTCCTCACTGACGCCAAATATGCACTGCCACAATGTCAGTAAATCGAGTCAGCGCACAACACTTATACTGAAATGAGGGTCAGGTCATATGCAAATTACATTCAGTCTGTTCAGCCTTGAATATACACGTGACCATGAGCCACCCGGAGAAAACAAACGTGAAGTATCTTACACACATTACAGTGTTTTTTTCAGTTGTGGAACGCGTGTGAGGCGTGAATTGCATTCATCTGGATGGCACGTGACCAGCATTGCGTGTCCTTTCTTTAACCAGATGCATGGACTGTATTACTAAGAAAAGTAAAAATAGTCATGAAACACAAATAGAAACTTAATTAAAAACCAGTCCCACATATAAGTAACGATGTGCTATGATTAATATCTTTGACACTGATTAAAAATACACGTGAGTTTGTTTACAAGTGATTCTGATCGCATGATTTCGTGGGCGGAGCTTGTGTAAGGACAACTGCATTGAAAAGTGGTGCTTTTTGCGTGATGGGCTATCTGGTATTTCCATTACTTGGACTGTCGCACACGTCAATGTGAACCCGCCATTTTGAGAACGTGAGAAAGAGAATACTGTATTATCAGAAAACGCACAACAGGCATCAATCACTGATACATGCATTGAACATCAAACTACACAAATTGAGCTTACACTTGGTCGCTGGACAACAATGCTTAACCACAGGCACCTTTCATTAACCCTCAACTATGAACTAAATAAAGAGAAATGTATACAACTGACATCCAATATGGCCGCCTGCCGGGCACTTCCGGAATAACTCCAAGCATGTCAAATCTGAGAGAAATTTAACTCAAACATTTTATCTGAGACAGACACACGTTCACTAGTTACATTTATTGACATCGAAACCGATAAACAACCATAAAGACCTCCAGATTTTCCTCGATCAATCGGCGACATTTATGGCAAAGCGTAGATCGCGAAATGTGCCACTTGGCATCAAATACTAGGCACTAATACGCATGCGCACAAGGCCCCTTGGAACATCTTCATAACGCTTAAATTGTTAGAAAAAATTCCATGTTTAATGTACATAAGACAACACATATCAATCCATAAAATATCAAAGATATCTCAGCCATGAAGCCTAGCACTTCTACAGTATTTATGTTCTGGAATAACTGCTATATAAATGACAATAAATTTGATTTTTCCAACGTATTAATAGTTGTCCAGGATAATATATGCGGTTCCAGGGAACATACACCGCACATGGTACAACGGAAATGATACCAGGTGAAATTTCTCCACCTATACTACATATGATTAGTCTACTTGAGACTAATCATTCAAATTTATATGACAATTAACCATTGCATATGAAGTCAATTACACCAATAAAACTTCCTGGGCATTAACCTCAAACTGCATCTCATGGTAAATGCTAATCCCTTAACTAAAGTTTTCAAAAAATATAGTTTAACAGGGACACGCTAGTCAATGATTTTAAAGTTTTGCAATTTAAACACGCCGGAGAAACCAAGAAGAACAGACTACAGCAATATCTACTTGCCGCAGTATTTGGCGATTATTAACTTACGTCTTGTAACACGGAGGAATGCGGATTGGCCACTGATGTGACGTGTGGCTCTTCCTATCTTTACCCGGCTCTTGATAACGTAAAAAATAATAAAATGTGGAAATTCAGAGTTCATGAACAGTTTGTAATTATTGATAAAAATAGTGTCACAGGCATTCTTACAAGCAAAATTCGTGATTACATTAATATCAAAAGAAAGAGGCAAAGTGGATTGAAATCAAATAGACGAAGTATCATCATCACCTAGTGGTAGTGTATGAAACCCGTGCCAAGTTTTCTCCTAAGACGAGTGACCCGAGTTTTGCTCACTACGTTCGGGAACGATCAGCATTGGCTGGTGTCAGCAATTCAGATTTTGAGCCCTATCCCTCATCGGGAGACAGTTAATATGCGTCTCAGATGTACAATTTTGTTGTGGCTGTCCACTGTTAAATCACAGACGCGACCAAGTTTTTTTGCATTCCTCTATTGGGAATACGTTATGGCAACTTGAAATGAAAATTTTCCCAACTATGAGAGCAGTTAGGTTAATTCGAAGAGTGAAAGTCACGGGATTAGCACAATGCGTTCAGCTTTTTTACTTTTTTGTGGAGAAACTTTATATCCCAGATGTTTACTTTGTGTAATTGAATTAGACACAACACCATGGTCCAGACAGGAGTTGCGTAACTCAAACAATCTCTTGGCTATGCTACGTTCCATCGCAAATACCATTCTGATGTTTATACCGAACAAGTGATGAATTGAGACTTCCAGGCTGCTTCGAATGAAAGAAAATGGGAAGTAAGATAGTATTTTGTTAAAAAATGTCGAACAAAGTAAGAATTGTGAGGCAACAGTTGGGCAAAGACAAAAGCAGACTTCAATTCTGGATTAATTTGTCGACTTTTCCAAAGATACTCACTTGATATCACAATGATATAGAAAGGTACAATTCAATGGACAGTAACTTCTTCAAACACTGTTCCCCTGGTCCGCCACCTACCCTGGCCTCCTATGAAACTTTCCGCTTTGAAGTAAAACATCATTTACCATCAACAGTAGCATTTTGAGACAATTATGGTGAACACCCTAGAAGCATAATTAAAGAGTCCTGAAAAACAAAATAATGATGTCATTATGCAAAGTAGTCTTTAGTAACTGAAACAGAAATTGACATGTTTACCAGTTATTTTCACGGTTTGATCGTAAAGCTTTTGAATATCTTTTTATGTCGAAGCATTTTTCTTTTAGTTTTAAGTTTCAAAAAACGATGTGTCAACTTCTCGCCACTTTGTCGATTTTTTGCTCACAAGGCAAAGCCTGTTTCCTGATTTGGTATGATAAGACGTAGACGAAACACATTTCCTTTATATGAAAAATGGGACCTTTTACTTTTGATGAAACAAAACATTGACCACTTAAATCAGCAGCCAGTCTGATTAAGAGGTAGTTGATTTAAATCTTATCAATGCAAAATTAGTCATAAAAGTATCGTATAGTATTCAAATATAGTCTTAAGTGCACTCGAATGATTTTTGAATGATCTCTTTCTTCAATGTATTGCATCATTGTAGTGCTGTCGACTCCAGATTCAAAGTACATGTACAATCACACATGATAACTTGCAGTTAATATCCACCCTGTCAGTTAGCTGTTTGTTGAATGACTGAGAGCAGGAGCGCTTATCATAAATGAGAGGGAGACAGACTACAAAGTCCGTGGTGAATACATAGTTCTTCCTTCGTGCCTATTTCAATAATCTTGAGTTATGTGACTTTCTAGAAATTCCTTCCAAGGGGAAAAAGAATAACTCTGTAACAGACGTTGTGACATGGTACTTTCGCCAAGAATTGTTTATCAGATATTGTTAACGATCTTTCGCCTTCCATGCCTCTTTAATACGAATCACAATGTTATGTTATCCAATATTCATTTAAACATGCTGCACGCTGTTGAATATTAGTTGCAATGTTCGGACATTTCAAAAAACGTGAAGAGTATTGTGCGTCAAGGTAAGGACATTTGTTTCAAAAGTCCTAAGTTGGGATTTTGGTAAAATTAAAGAATCTTTGTCACCAATGTTTTATTCAAACAAGTGAGAAAACGTTTTCGGTGATATCTCTCTTAAATGTCGTCGTGTTGGTAACTAACGGTTCTTAAATGTGCCTGGATAAAATGTGTGCCCTACAAACTCTGTGACACTGTACGGATGTTATGATTAAACGTTAAAGAGACATGGGACGCGATGCTTGTTAAAAACTTCCTTTAAACAATTCCTGACTATTATACCATATTGCAACGTCTATTGCAATGTTATTCACTTTCCCCTGTGAGGAAATTTCCAGGAAAAAACATCAACACTCACGATTTTTGAAATACGTGCGAAGAAAAAGCTCTGTCACAATCGTCACCACAGATTATCAATTTTCCTTACCACTTAAGATAGGAGCGCGCATGTGTTCGCAGTCATTTGACCAACAGCTGACTGACAAGATGGTTATTAACAGCAGGTCACCATGTGTAATTGCAATTCGAATCTGAGTTTGACAGGGCTATATGAGCCATGTCAAGGAGTTCAGCAATAGATCAAAGGTCTCATATTCCATATCAGGGAAATATTCTACCTCAGTGTCTAGCCGCACCAAATGCTTGTCTTGTGGGTGAAAATCAATTATGTGGCGGTCAGTTGACAAATCGTTTTTATGTAATTTGAAACTAAAGAAAAATGCTTTGACATGAACAGAAATTCAAATTTTTACAAACAAACCTCAAATATCCGGGTGATGAGGTTGATTTTTGTTTTATTGCTGGGGAACCACTTTCAATAATACAATTTATCCTGTTTTTTTGCGTTCCAAGCCTATAAGGCTGATGCAGTTTCTTTGCACAGACTTAATAATTCACTATCGTATTTGGTGTGGTGGTGAGTACACAGTGACATAAATTATCAGGTTTTTGCGCAATTGACCTATCGCAAGCTTCGCCCCTATGCGAAAAGTCACGTGATACCCGACATTCGAACGAGATGTCAGAGGCAAATACACTGTCGCTAAACGACGTTCCTGGTGCAATCGATGAGTGTTTTTGCACTATTTGAAAACTCGTCGACAGAAACAAGAGGCGATGCTTTTCAACAGTGAATCGTACGTTCATGATATGGGAATTTGTAAAGGTGACGATCAAAAAATAAGTGCTCGAGGAGCCAGAGAAAATCCGAAGAACCCCTCGGCCTCGGGGCTACCTTCACCTGACAAATGACAAGGCCACTGATACGATATGTTCATGTAAAGCTGGGTGTGTACCTTAAAGTCCAGTTATCTGTACGATTCCATAGATTTCATGATCTTTCGAATAAAATCAGTGAAGATTCACCGATATTTTTATTCTGTCGTCTGCTAAATTTCGCTCAATGAAAAGTAGGTCACAACTGGTGGGACTCCTGAAGTAAAGTAGGTCATAGATTACAGACAACACATGCACTATAGTCTCTGACTAGATCGACTCGATAGCTTTTCTAATCTTGTCACAAAATATTTTGATAAAAAAATTCAGGTTCATAACTCAGGTACACACTCATCTCGTCCTTGGCAAACAGTTAGCTCCGGTAGCCTAGGTCTAGGGCTGTGCTAAAGTAAAATTAATGTCTGGAATTCAGTGGTGGATCTATGATACCACAGGGGGGCCCAACATATGTTGCCTCGTGGAATTGGGCAAAGTGCGATTGTATGTGGACAGGCGGCCCGTAATTTGCACGGGGCCAGGGATGTAGACCGTTGGACCTTCTGTTCAGAAAATCTATCGGTGGACTAAAAAAACAGGAACACCGATTCCGCAGCGATCTGGGGTCTGAGCCCCCCCTCTTCCGCTACAGGTCCTAGTTATTGAACTCAATATTTCCTCACGCTCTTGCTGTTTCATTTTGCTTGCGGCAGCCAAGGGGGGGGGGGGGGGCCGATGATCCCCCCTAAATCCGCCTATGGAATTTCCACCATTAAGACATTTAAATTAGGCCTACCTTCTTATGAACTTGGCATTTTTTGTAGTTTCATTCCATAAAGATGGCTTTCATTTAATTTTGAAGGTACCATGATCACTAAGTCGTGGTATGGTTACAAAAGATTACAAGTTTGGTGTGGTAGTTGCAAACATAGGGTATGTTACAAAAATGACTCAAATTCTTTTTTAAAGCTTCATAAATCTAAGTATCATGTTTGAACCACACCAAAATGAGCTCTCTCTAACTCTACAGACATAGTGTATGCTAGAGGTACACGTCAAAAAGTAATTCAACAGTTTATTTTTAGTGACAACAGCTCGACCAAGGCTTTGAGTTCCGGCAGTAATCCAGTGCCCTTCCCTGTGCCGATCGAATCTCTGAATTTTGACCGGGAGAGAAGTTCAGTTGAACGCCAGCTTACGGTTTATGAATAACAAAAATGTACCTCTGATACGAAACAAAATAATGTCCATTAGGTTGAAATAAATAAAAAAAAACATAAAATAAAAATGTCCTTAAAAACAACAGTTTCCGGGGACTACCGCTAGAGTGCTGAGATCCAGCAGGTGCCGAGACAAAGGCGGCCAGACGTAGCCAACTGGGGAGTCAAAATCTGAGATAGCCCTGCACCATAGCCACCAAGCTGAAAAGTGCGTATCTTGGAACTAATATATATATATATGTGTATGTTATAGCCTTCGAGTTATCGCTAAGTTCAGCTGCTCGTGTGGCCGTACAGGCAGTTTGATCCATAGTTTACGCTTTTCAACATCATTTTTCGGCTTAGGACATGCCAAAAATGACGGGATATTATTCTGGAGCAGCATAACGGCTGTCGAGGCTACACACGTCATATCAACACGGTTTCCCCATTCTTAGAGAACAATTTCTTGAGCTACAGACTAAAGTAAGTTTTACTCGACTGCGTGTGGTTTGTCGGGTAAAATGGCGGCTTGGAAACGCTGACAAAGGTGTACCAAGAATGCTGCGTTCTGATTGGTCAATTAAGCCGTCCTTCATAATCCTAGCGATAGGTCAATTGTGGTTGTACTTTTTGTAGAAAAAAAGACGCGTGTTACATGTGTACTCAGTTTTCTTGCCTGTCGTGTCCATTTACCCAGTATTTTATGCCACTGAGAACTTGATCTTAAAAATGGCGTTCGATGATTCGTGCCAAAACCATGGCAAAAGTGAAAGACACTTTTCGGCGAACTTCATTTCGGGTAAAATTAGTAGAAAAATAAATTTCAACTGAAGCCAGATTGATTAACTGGAATGTATTTCCCTCTGATGACGCCTTTCAATATATTTCTTTCACCATAAACGAAGCATACTGTACAAATTTTGGTTAAAACGTTTTTCTGATAAATTCACTAATTACTCCTTAAAACTTTTAACTATTGTTTTCAGAATCCATGGAAAATTCCGGAAATACTCTTATACATTCTATGCTTGCAATGACATTTTTAGAGTTCACTTTTTTAAAGACTGTGGATACATTGTTTTAACTGTTCAGACACTCTGGTACGCGGGTGAAATACCTGTAGATAATCTACAATCTCTGCGGGCATCAAAATAAGTTCCTATACTATGATTGGCTAGTGTTGTTTACAACGTCCTCTAGTCATCAACGTATGTGAATGATTAATGTATAAAGGCCTTGGTTTTTACAAAAAATGTGAACTCAAAACGTGGGAACTTTATAAATAGGGAGTTTGAAATACCTTTCGTAGTCATATGACAAAATATTGCGTGGTGACAGTACTTACAATATGTTCTCCTACAAGTCAGAACTACATGTACTAACCGGGCAATACACACGACTTCACAGAGCTGTAGGTNAACTCTTATTAATATTTTTTACTGTTTTATAGGTAAGCAAAATACGTTATTATTATTAGGGAAAAGCTTGATTTTGCTTATTTCAGCTTGCAACTAAACTCGCTGAAGCATAACCAGTTCTTACCATCTTACCTCCTAATCGCTAAAGATTTTCTACGAATCTGTCTATTGTCTTTTTTAGTATTTAGATGCCAGCCAGAAAACAATGGACACTCTCTTCATGAGCGGGATCTTACGAAATGATCAATAAAACAGGAGTGGATGCTTGGGATGTCATCCATGGGTTGGACAACTCAGTGTGAACGAATCCTAAATTTCCAAAAAATTGCACCTTTGAGGATTTCCCATCCTTGAGTGCCGAAACGTTTGTGTATTACGCCTCTATACACAGACAAAAATTATGGATGCTTAGAATAGTACATGCTTGTGTATGCGTACTCAATGTATTGTATTGTATAGACCCGGTATGTTATATACGTACTGTGGGCCTATGGTCTCGAGTGCAAATAAATGAAATGAAATGAAAGTAAATCCAAAAAAGCGGAAATTAGCAGCAATTGAATGCTATATGCCAGGTTTTCAATTTGTTCAAGCTATTAACAATCTCGAAAATGAGCAAAAGGGATGCGAGGGATGGCTCCGTAACCCTTTAGAGAGAGGGGGGTCCCTGGAGAAATACAGTACAGTTTTGGATTCCTTAAAATTTCCTACTTGAATTTAAAACTCTATTGAATTAACATGCTCTGCAGAAGTTGTGCTTTATGAAAGATAAAATGTATGTTTTCAAATGCAATTTAATAGACGTTCTATGCTGCAAAATACGATCGATGTTATGGCCAGGGACCTCAAAGTGTGAATGAAGCACTTTTTCGTGAATTTTATGTCTTCTCCATGTTTCGCTGTGATTTTTCTCTAAACTGTTCCTTTCCTGAAGCACGCAAATCATTGGTAAGAATGTCACACCATGTTATTGGGGTAGATCATATCCCCCAACACACCATGTTTAAGACGTCACTGATATCAATAAAGTTAAGGTACGATTCAAAATTACATTCGTTAAGTTGTTGTCGTGAGCAGCAAATTTCATGGAACTCGTTAAATAGTCTATTTACACAAGGTCGCAAGGATTGGCGGAAGTCCAAATGCCCAGTATGCCTCAGGAGTTACAAAACAACAGACATTTCCCAGAGGGTCTTCCCGGCTTCCCCTTCCCACGTCGTACTCGGTGTACACTAAGGCGCCTGGCTTAGGCACTGTCGTGTTCAGAAGCATACAGACATTGTTGGCGATGTTCGCATCCACCAAAGTTACTGCTGTCTCTTCACCAGCAAGGGCCTTACCAGCAGCCGTTCTACACTGGTTCTTGCATTGGCTGACGTGGCTACCGCAAGCGAAGTATTTTGGCCTAGCTGCCAGTTCAGCGGCAACGCCGAGCGTCTTTACAGTTCCGTTGATCTTGTATCTTATCTTCACTTCACAACTACATCTGTAACATGACAATGTACATTTTGTGAGCAACACTTAAGCAGCGCATAAACACGAGTATTTACAATTGTATGTATACGTGTGCAAGTAAGTGTACCCATAAACCTGTAAAAGTACCCTATACAGTGTACGTGTAAGTGTAACGTTAGGGTTTGCGATGCTGTTCTGATTCGCAATGATCAGAAGTCGACACAGTACAAACCAAGCACACAAGTTTTTGTGAAGAAGAAAAGCATTATTTTGACAAGTATGACTGATGAACATTCTACCACGACTTGGAACTCCCGTTGTGTTAAATGTACAACATCCGGATGACCCTTTAAAGTGACTTTAAAAGAGCATTCTAATTAATTTCGTCGTAACTTGATTGTTTGTTTGTTTATGAAGGCATGTACTGTATACAATGTACATGTATGCTCCTCGTAGTTCAATTTTTGTCTAAGATGAAAAGGGGTGCAGTATCCTGGCCTGATTCTTGTTACGCGATTGACCATAGGAAGTAATGACTTTCTGTATTCTTGGAATGTCTTGTTATTCGGACTTCTGCTTCAGAGAATATTCTCGTGTACTAGCAACACCTAATACCTTACATAATATCAGTAATTTTCTTCACATATTGTCTCATACAGCATGCAAATGTTACCGCTTGTTTTGTAGTTTAGTTCCAATAAATTATTTGGCACATCAAGGTATACTTGATACAATTATATAAAGATTATTACATGGCGAAGTCATTATCCTCCGTATTCTAGAGCCCGAGGGCTCTAGAAAAGGGGGACAACGATTGAGAACATGTAATAATTTATTTATACCACATACTGAACGAGAAACATTGCAATGAATCGATCGACCTTTCTCGACTCGCCTCGGCTTTGTAACTACCTCTGTCATAGGCCAGGGGTCGGAGGTCGTGACCTTTTATGAAAACCTGAGCTATTTTTGTCAAATAATGCTTTTAATCAAACTCAACTGAAAATTTAAACAAAATACATGTAGAAATAGAATGAATCTATAAATTAAGGTTTAGCAACTATTATAGCTCACTACACATTTTATCACGCCAAGCTTCGACCGGGAAAAATCGTCTGCTAAAGTAGGTTACTACTGGCAACTGAGTATAATGCTCAAGCCAAAGGATCCTGGCGGCACGATATCCACATTCAAAATGGAGATCGGTGAATTTTAAGTGAGAGAACATGAGAGAAAATTTTCACTGAACTAAAATATCGTTGTTATGGAAAGTATGCGTCTTATTTGTCATAGCCTATAAATGTCGGTACAATGCCCTTTGCTGAACTGCGATTTTTGAGCGTGCTCATTTAAGTATTCGATTTTCACGTTCGATGACGTCAGCTACTGGTTGGTGTAGTGGTGAAGTCGACGGCTCGAAACTCTTGCGGCCCGGGTTCGAAACCGTCTTCGGTTCCCGCCTAATATAGTTATTACACGGTTGTATTGGCAATTCGAAGGTTATGATATAACTTAAGGATCTTTTGACCTGATCATTATACTCAGTCACTAGTGGCTACCTACTTTAGCAGACGATATTTTCCAGGTCAGCTTACCACTTGAATTCATCGTTTAACACCAATAAATCATCAAACTTCGATGTGAAACCCTCAAAAATACACCGATTTCTTATAAAAACGCGTTGTTTTAATTCGCTGTTACGGATTTATTGGTATTTGGACACACCGCCAAACAAGCATTGCTGTTAGGGCAAATGAAATTCAGATTCGCACTACAATACGTTGTATCGCGTTTTGTACTAATTTCGTTTCGAGTATTTTAAACGGGCGATATGCGAAATCCGCTCACTGATTAAGTTTTCACGACGTCAAAAATACATTCTACATCTAAAATTATCACCTAAAAAGGCGCTTACTTTCTCCAGTGGTCGTTTCTGCTTCTAAACATATCTTCGATGAAGCAGAGCTACGGGAATCCAGGTGACTTTGACGAAGAATTCCAACTCCACATTGTGGTTACTGTTAACTTAAACCGCGCGCGCGATAACCACAAAGTAGTTCAACTGGTCAGGTGAGTATGAGGCAAAGGCTAGCGCGAGACTGAGTGAAGCGCGAGACCTGGCGCGTGACACTTGCAAAATAACATGAGAACATATCAAGCGAATTTGTAAGATTTGTGTTCCTTGGACTTATTGTTCGTGATTTCACGTAACTTCCTTAAATGGCGCCCTGTGAGAGAAACTTGAGCAAACCGCGAGGTTTTCATGGATAGGTTCAAGTTATATGAGTCAGGGTATGTGTTAATTAATTATAACTCCATGTGCGCATATGCATGTTTCATTTGATTTTATTTGCTGTATTTTGAAGTGAGTAACTTTTTATGGGGATAAACTATCGCCCCTGAGCTATTACCTTTACTGCATCTGAAGCTGGTAACGTAGCGGTTCATTCATTGATGGCTTTTCAAAACATTTGCACTCACGAATACTCCAAAGAAATTACAAGTTGTATCTAATGAGACAGACTTTGTTTGAGTTCTATATAACCATAGGTTAGGGCGAGAATATTTCATTTTGAAACAGAACGCAGAACGTCTATAGAATCCCGACTTCTAGACGAGAGTTCATCCGACGAAGACTCCGCAAATATGGATAGTTCTTTGTAAGCCGGCATTCGTCAGACTCACTGTCTACGACTGCCAGCCACAGACACGGAGATGTTTCACGGCCTCATACGTGCTATTAACAGCTTATTTTTCATTCTTCACTACCGCGAGCCAGTTACTAAGCATTTCGGACTCTCGAGGAAATCGAAAAAGGTTGTACCTGCTTTCCTCACAGTTGCATAGTTCGGACAAGCATGAACGATGCACCACAACATAGCGGCATTCACTCTGCAAATGAACCACTGACGTCGTTGCGTCGTTTCTCACCTTCCTCACAGGTTAATGCGACACCTCTCGGCAAGGTAAGGTCGACCGTATGCGAAGCTATATGGATATGGACCGTATAGGATAATTCGCTCTCGTTCAAATACTTTTGCATATCACGAATCGAGATATAATAACCACTGGTACAAACACGTACGTTGTATAACCTATATTTATTTCATGCTCAAGTATATAATGGCTTACGTGGATTTATTAATCCTAGTTTGCATTTGATAAATGCAGCATTAAAGCTAAAAGTTTAAATTTGAACTCGAAATTTCGAGTTTTTACTCGAGTTTGTTTAACGAATGTAAGGGTCTTTAAGTCTAAACTTGACTAGAAACTCATGTACATGTATGCATAAACTATAATTATTCGAGCACGGTCTGATAACCACTAATCTTGAGTTCGCACAAAAGGGGCAGAGAAATTGCCAAAAATAATTTCGAGTACAAAGATTAGAGACCGGGCCCTGGTTTTGGAATAGTGGAAAATCAAAGTAGTGAATTTTCGAATGTAACGAACATTCGGAGTAATGGACATTCGGAGTAGGCCTACTGGACCTTCGGAGTGTTGAACTTTCGTCATAGTGACATGGAAATTTGGATATCTTTTTCCATCAAGTTCGTAGCTCGTATGAAGTCTGCAGGTTTGTGCACCATTGACATTGATTGCCTAGAGAAGATTTTCATTGACCAAATTTGAGGTCTAGACCTACTTTTCCATCATAACGCAAAAATGCTCGACGGGGTATTCTCAGTGCAAGAAAACACGGTAGTTGAAGGTCTGGTTTTTGAGCACGACGGAGGACTGCCTACAGCGAACTGCCCGTAAGCGTAAGGTGAACGGAAACGCTTACACGTGTACACGCATGGATGTCAATCCACCAATAGCTCACTTGCCCGTTTCCAGTTAGTCAATGTGACGTCACCGGANCCGCCATATTGTTTTTGTTTTGCCCAGTCTTTGCTACACACGCGAAATCTTACCGGAGTTCTTATGGTGAATTTTAAGCTTAAAACGTTAACACGATTTAAGGGATGGTAGATGGATCGTTGAAAAACTGTGAATGGACGAAGAAAATGTGAACTTATTATGCTGTGCGAAGTTGTGAACGGACTGAACGACCCGGTCTAGGCTTGAATGACGCAGGCATACAGGCTCGATAGTATATCCCATACAAAGTTACTCATTTTAAAATACAGCAAATAAAATCAATTGAAACATGCATATGTGCACATGGAATTATAATTAGCACATACCCTGACTCTTGATACAATTTAGTCCGCAAATAACTTGAACATATCCATGAAAACCTCGCAGTTCGCTCGAGTTTCTCTCAACGGACGCCATTTTGAGGAAATTACGCGAAATCTCGCCTGTTGTCGAACTAAAAGTCCAAGGGACAAGAATCTTAAAAAGTTCACTTGATGTTTTCCGAGGCTAATGTACAAGTGTAACGCGCCAGGTCCCGCGCTTCGCTCGGTCTCGCGCTTGCCTTTGCCTCATACTCTCTTGACTCAGTTGAAATACTTTGTGGATATCGCGCCCTAACCAAAAGTGGAGTTGGAATTCTTCACCAAAGTCACCTGCATTCCCCTAGCTATGCTTCATCGAAGATATGTTCGGAAGCAAAAAGGATCACTGAAGAAAGTAAGGGACTTTTTAGGTGATAATTTTAGGTGTGTAGAATGTATTTTTGACGAGGTGAAAACTTAATCAGTGTGCGGATTTCGCCTACCACCCGTTTGAAATACACGCGGACGAAATTAGTACAGAACGCGATGGAACATAGTGTAGTGGCATTTTTCACACTAAAAGATAAAAACTCGAAGTAAACAGCAGAATACACTCTGCTACCGTATCGGGCAAATGGCAAACGACAAGCTTTTGCCCCACATCCGGTGACGTCACATAGTCTCGCGTTATTGTAATATACTCGCAAAAGGACTATTTACAATCAAAGTGGACACTGGATGAACAACATATTTGCATTTGACGATAACTTTCGATTCAAAATTTGAAACTGCCTGCACTTCTACCGTACTATGCTAGCAATTAAACCAAAATAGCAGAATCTGCTGTTTTGTTTCTTGGCTGAGTTTAAAGGCGAATGCCACCCGATTTAACTTAGTCTTTTTTGCCGTCTTAATCGGTCTATATCCACATCGCCTCGCATACGGTCGAACTTACCTTGCCAAGAGGTGTCGCGTTAACCTGTGAGGAAGGTGAGAAACGACGCTAGCGACGTCAGTGGTTCATATGCAGAGTGAATGCCGCTATGTTGCGGTGCATCGTTCCCGCTTGTCCGAACTAGGCAGCTGCGAGGAAAGCGGGTATATCGTTTTTTTTTACTTCCTCGAGAGTCCGAAATGCTTAAGGAGTGGCTCATGGTAGTGAAGAATGAAATGTACGCTGTAAATAGCAAGTATGAGGCCGTGAAACATCTCCGTGTCTGTGGCATGCAAACGTCGACAGTGCCTCAGTGACGAATGCCGGCTTACCAAATAACTCCATGTTCCGTTGTCTGAGCTTGTTCACGGTGCCTCTCTAGTATTTCTTCATCACTGTATTCCTGTTCGAATTGATAGCCTGTAAAACTTAACGGTCCAGCTGCGAAGTCGTGACTGATGAGCTCTAGCTCGTCCTAAGTCGGGATTGCGAGTTGCCATGTTGGCGTTTAGTACTAAGCGTTGGTTTCAAAATGCCTTCTCACCCTAACCAATTGAAACAAAGTCTGTCTCATTAGATGCAGTTTGTAATGCCTTTGGAGTGTTTGTGAGTGCAAATGATTTGAAAAGCCAGCAATAAATAAATCACTGCATTACCGGCTTTAGGTGCAATAAAACGAATTGACGGGACACCGCGGCCGTGTGAGCTCATGCTAATTTAGTGTTTGCTGGTAGAAATTGTTGTGAAACAACTCGATTTCCATCCCACGGCTAGGTGTTAGGGGAATCTTTATTTACGTTTACATTACTCAAATAATGATTGTCAATGTACAACTTCTGCCCAGACGGTGCTGTGGCCAAAGCGGAACCCGAGTGAATTCGCGGCCCCCGAAGAGTAAGTAGATTTGCAGTTTCGTGGCTAATTCACTAACATAATCAAGTGCACATTACTTTGGCTCACTAGTATAATATTTTCTTGACTCGAAGTTTAGTTTCCACTGAACTTTGGCTGGTTTATGCTCGTAATGTCTGATCAGTTTCCGAGCCACTGGCCGGGATAACAATGATGAAGTCAATCCGGCCGGCCGCGACGGGCTTGATCGGGCTCCGAGCCACTAGCCAGGATGACAAGCGTTTTGTGTTTAGAACTCAAAATATCATTAGTCTAAACAACATAGATCTAGGTTCTCCTGTCTGTATCTCACGAAAAATACTTCGAAATTATCTCCGAACAGACCCCAAACTCCTGCTACGGACCTTATTGGCCTGCCGAACTTTGTAGGCTACGGTGTGTCCAAATACGAACAAATCCGTAAGAGCGAAATAAAACAACACGTTTTTATAAGAACTCGGTGTATTTTTAAGGGTTTTGCATCGAAGTTTGATGATTTATTGGTGTTAAACGATGACTTCAAGCGATAAGCTGACACCAGTAACCCGTGTTGTGAACTGCTGAACAGACTGCGTGTGAAACCTATGACGTCATTGGATAATTTCAACACCTCCGTCTGCCGTCAGGTGTCAGGTAACGCAACCGTACGTGTCGTTATGGAGTAGAGCTACTCGATCTAAATTGATACAAATTCGGTTGTTTTTTGGGTGGCCTGCTCCTTTAAGGCATTCACACAGCACTCTTTTGGGGAACTCTCTCTTCGCTATATACATGTACCTTATTTAGGCCGTAGGGCTAGACACTCCCTTGTTTCACTTTGGTGTAGCTACCACGCGCGTGGTTTATGAATAACATAAAGCCTCCTCTTATCATATGCACGATACTGTCATCTACACAAACAGCGGCACTCGGGCGAAGTTAGCCGAGTAAGGCCCGATGCCACGTGAAGCGCTTTTAATCAGAAGCAAATTCAAAATTATTACTAACTTAGTTATTATTGTAGTTAGTAGCACCAGTAGATGAAGTTCTTGTTGTCCATTTATATCCTATCTTTAACCAATAGGCCGGGGCGGGGAAAAGTTTGATCGAACCCCCAGAACCCCGCCCCCTTTCGCTACGGGGCAGTACTATTAATGACAAAAGTAAAAAGGTGAAACATAAACTATACAATATTTATTAAGTTCAACTGAAATCCGTCACTATTTTCAAAAAAGTGTGGTTGGATACCCCATCCTCCAATGTGGATGCCCGGGGCCGTCGCCACGATGACTGAGCACGATATACAAAATCTATGAATAATTTGAATGTGTTTTATATTCACTATGAAGGCAAAAAGCGAACAGTTCCATTGCCGGGATATTTGCAAATGAAATGATTCTCAATCTAACTAAAACTATAACGACTTGTTATTCCCTTTGAATGCGAATAAGTAGGTCGCAACACGAAAAGAATGTTTTATCTACATTACAGCTTTGATAGTTTCCATGTAATCTAACACGACCATACGAACGCATATCAGGTGACGCAGAGGTGTTTTCAACCTTTTTGAATGTTGGCAACGGGCCTGAATAGGATATATGCGTTTGAGAAATGCGATAGGGGAGTCCAACAAAAAGTCGCCACTGCATCGACCAAATCTGTGGATGCTACTGCCCCACCACTGGAAATGTCTGTAAAGTACGTTTTGTTGCACGCAGAATGTTGCTCGACATTATGTAAAAAGGTTTCAAACAGTTACCTGGCGGGTAAATCTGGCCCAACTCAGATATTTGATCGTGAGTGGCAGGGCTAATCCACCTCTAGACTTGTCTCGCAATGTTTATTAATGATACTTGGGCTTCCAGAGAATATTTTGCAACTGGTGTGATGCGGTTACCTCTTGGGTTGATTTACTTCAAATTTTAGCTCTTTCTATAGTCGTCGGGCAGGGAAAACCCACCACTGAAATTGTCTTGCATCTTACTCTTGTGCCATGTGCAGTGATGCTGAACATTGGGCAATTGGTTTCAAATGGTTACATGTTGGGTAGATCTAGCTCAACTCAGGTATAGTGTACTTGGGCGTGTCTGGCGAGGATGACCCACCACTAGATCTGTCTGGCAGTAATTGTTCTTGATACCTGAACTCCCAGCGAATATTTTACAACTGGATTCATGCGGTTAACTCTTGGGTTAACCTAGCTCAATTTCTAACCCTTTTTTATAATCGCCCGGCAGGGGCCTCCACTATTGAATTTATCTGGCATCTAACATTTGTGCAATGTAGAGTGATGCTGAACATCGTGCAATGGGTTTCAAACGGATACCTGGTGGGTTAACTCGGGTATCTGGCGTGTCTGGCGGGGCTAACCCACCACTAGATTTGTCTGGCAGTGTTCATTCGTGATACCTGGGCTCTCGGTGAATATTTCGCAACTGGTTTCATGCGGTTACCTCCTGAATTGATATAGCTCATTTTTTTACCTTTTTTAAAACCGTCTGGCTGATAATTCCCACCACTTCAGTTGTCTGGCAGTGACCAATTTTGATACAGTGAATTTCGCAGTAGGTATCCAAGGCAGTTTGAAGTGGTTTCGAGAAAAGTTGATCTAGCTCAATTTTTGAGTGTCATTCTCTTGGCTCCCCTGACCACACCCATCAAAGCGAACCTGCCAGACGACCATTTCCAAGCATCAGGATTCCCACAGAGCACTGTGACACCAAAGTAAATTTCATGCCCAAAAAAGCTCTCATTTTGTAGTTGCGACCAAAACTTCGTTCTCCAAAGAAAGTCATTTGCAAATCCAAGTCTTTTTAGGTTTTTAAAACGATTGCTGCTGAATTTTAACATTTAATTTCTCCCGAACTTTATAATTTTACTCTCTCTACATTTTAGTATATCCTTCTAAGAATGCAGTAAGTCAACCAAAAATCAAAGAATAAGACCGACAAAATAACTGTTGAAGAGACAAAAGTACATGTGAAACGAAATGCGGGCAATGAGATATATAATTTACATGTAGTAACAACCTAACTGCAGTTGGTAACAGAAAGAATTGAAGCCTAGAAACGCTGCACAAAAATCCAGCTGAATCGTTCAAGTCGTTTAAAAAACATTGAGATTCGACCTATAAAAGACTTCAACTATTTGACGATTCATGCTCTGGTGATGGCACGTTTGCCTACTATTTTTGTAGGTACACTGTATACTTACCCACAGCATACATTCCCACCAGGCACCTGGAAATAGTGATACTTGTTGTCCCCCACATCGTAATTTACTTCAACACGTAACCCAGGGCTGGGTATCGATCGTCCAACCTTTCTGCAGACTCTTTGAGCAGAAACCGCGTTAACGAATGTGTTACCAAAGTACTCATGGTTGCTAGGAGACAACAGAGTGGCGTTGCAAGATTGCTCACAAGTAGTGGTTATTCGTCGAGAACAATGGTACGACGTGACGTTGTGAGGACCATCCAAAACAAATTCTTTTTTCACTTGAGCGTTGTCATTCTCAAGGTATCGTAAAACGCACGCTTGACACTTCCTGGTAAAAAGGACATACTGTTCAGTTGGAACAAGCACACAGAGAGGGATTAAAGTAGCTTACTTATTGGCCACCTGGTTGTATTGAAGGACCTAGCTTTTGAGCCCCACCTGGACACTTCGTCGGTGTGCTGGCAGAAATCTTCGTGTCAAGTGGCCACATGTCGGTGCTACATTGGTGGTTGTCAAACGCAACAGGTTGCCAATAGGAAACTTCTTTATTTTCTATAATATATCGGCCCCAGCTACATGTATGAACACTCATTCTAATAGTAACCGGCATTTTTAACTCTACGTGACAGGTGCTTAAAGCGTTTATAAACAAGATTTGTCCCACAAAAACAAACAACTGATGATTTTGACATTGGTCTCAAAGTATTGTTAGTCACAATAGTTGACTGTGGGTTCCCTAAGCATTGACAGTTCGCTATTCCCTGAGACCAGGCTCTACAATTTGACTGATGTCACGTGGTGTCATTATATTCGCCGAGCACTGTCTCGAGGAATAACTTAAAGAAAAAACAAAAATCTTTTCTTCTGTAAGTAATGACAAGACCCCTTTACATTATGAAGTATTCTAAATCAAATTCCGGATTGCACGATTAAAACCAATTTTTAAATTAAAATTACTTTTGTACTCATTTTTACCTAAGGGATATTTTTGTGCTCATAAATTGAAACAAAGACTATTATTTGTTCAATGAACGGGAATGTAGGATCAGTTTTGTGCTAGAGTCCAATTTATAGTTTCTTAGCCTGAGTTTGGAGAATGATACACCTTGAATTGAAGTTAAATTGAACTTTCACTTTAATACATAGGCAAGAATCACGATCATTTATTTGGCTACAAAATTTTTACAAATCCGCGAGTCAACCATGCAATATCTAACTGTAATCTTCGAGAATTTTATCGATGTCCCCAGAAAAATCGTGGTCGAAACTCATATGGCCATCTATTTTTGCTGAAGTTCATTATGTCAATTAAAACTAGACCGATACAAAACTGTGAAATCATCTCGAATTTTAAAGTCAAATAAGACTGATCAAAATAAAAGTTTCACCAATTTCAAAAACTCAGGGAAAATTTACTGATTGAATGTTTAGGCATTTAATTTTCTTACGGGATTGGCCTTTGTGTTCAATGACCAACAAAAGACCAACAGGATTTCCCCCACTCACAAACAATTGAACATAAGCGCACAGCTGAAGCATCAGGGAATAGTTTTCAATAACTTCAGGACCCGGTTACACGAGCGAAATAGGCTAAACTAGCGCTAAAATCACATCGCCACCTACAGCTGCACGTCAAAATATAAAAACACATTCAAATTAAAAATAACTGGTCGGTTTTAATGTTTATATTAAACGAGTGACGAATTTAGGTTTTCGACATTTTTCCACAAAAGGAATATAAAAAGGGTAGTGATAGTTATTTTTAATTAAAAGTATGAGGAGGAACTCAATAGTAGATTTAGTTTTGGTGGATGTTTACCAGAGATAACTGCTAGGATATCTCATTTAGTTTTATGCGATGTCAGGTATAATAATGGAACCTTTGATTGGTGAGTGTTAAGTAAAAATAAATGATATTGATTTTCTAATAAAATTCTGGTTTGACAGTTGATTATATGTAAAGAATTCTAAATTAGGATCAATCTTAAATCACATGTGCCTGCACCTGGGCGTAGTGTTGAGTACAGTGGTGATGATAATAAATTACCGGGTATCCGTTATTTCAAATTATTGTATCTTAACAACTTATCCAACAAAGCAATTAAGCTACAGCTGTAACGAAATTGAAATTAACGTGGCTTGACTATCCATCTTGCAAAAGTACGCAATGAAACTCCCAAGTTCAGAAGGAATTTTGCATAAAAATGACTTTTTCTCTTATGTGAACACCGGCGTATTAATTAGATCGAGTTCTTTTCTGATCGAATGTAGCAGGCTGCTAATGTACATGTACGTGGCGAATCTTATATTTTCTGATAGAAGCAATAGCCATTAGACAGAAACGGATATTTTAAATAAGGTCCAGCAGGTCTGTTGTTTCAGTTTGCCCCTTCAAAACAGAATAATTGGGATCTCAGGTGATAGAAAGTCCTACTTTCTAAACGCGTTCTAAGCACTCCTGAGCCGTGTCTAGACAAGTAAAACGAGCACACGTTTGACAAGGTATAGTAATTAGATGCCGGCAACCATTTGGACATGCAGTACAGGTATGTGTCTGTGCTCACTTTTTATTATTTTTTCAAAACGGTAGGAAAACGATTTGTGTGGACGATGATTTGAGACATGTTTTGCTTGCGGAACTGGAAGTACAATCACATTACATCCCTCCGGTTTCAATCACCAGGATGCCTTGTGTAACGATCATTTGGACAAATCACACGTCTTGCATTGAGATCTTACCTGCAACATACACTTCCCAGATAGTCCAGGCCATCGATGGCTCCGAATTGATATTCTGAGTATAATGGAATTCCTGTTTCGTTAAAAAGCATATTTTGGTCAATATTTTGGCAAACCGTATCTCCAGAGTGGTTGTCAAATACAGTAAATGGCCCTTTATCAGCACTGAGTGCCTTTCCAATAACGATCCTACAATCTTTCCGACATTCCTCTTCCTGAGCTTGGCAATTGTAGTACTTGTTTCTCGCAGATTGGAAAAGAGTAATTGGTACCTTCACAATGTCACCAGTTACAGTCTTTGCTTTTAAATTACAGTTGCATCTGCAATCAAGCACGAACATGTGTACATGTAGATGAATTTAGAGCGATTCTTTACAACCACAAAATTAGCATTGCAGAAACACTTTCTGACAGTTGCTACAACTGAACGGTGAAACGCCATGCTTTCTTACATGGGACTCCTGATGGACACTCCCACTACATGTCTAGGTACCTTTGACTGCATTTCTTCATCGGTTACTTTTGTATTCGGAAATTTCATTTCACTTTCGATCAAGTGCACATGTATCTAGTGTAAAATCACGCGTTGTCTCTCGAACGCCCTAGAACTATGAAACTACGAACTACAATTCTGCCTCCGAAGGCAAGTGGGATCGTACTTGATTCAGAAATTTTCCAAATAAAGGCCATAATCAGGTGGTACCTTGCCTTCAGGAATTTCATGTCGGTTTCCTGGTTCTTGTTTCGTTGAAAATTCGTTACTTAAAGACGCCAAAACTTACGGCAGCCTTAGCTGTCTATAAGCGATCTGTAAAATTTCAACAAGTTTGAAGTTTTAGCAAAACGCGTCCGGAGTTCATCGGCTTCGTAGCAGCATGTGCGCGCCCAGGGATGGGGGGAGGGTGGCTCGAACGGACCCACATATTGGATAATGCACAATTCATAGCTCTGAACGTACATCATTTTTGAACCAGATTTCTCCACTACAGATTTATCCGCACAACACATATTCCCCAAGTATTCTTTCTTTGGTCCGTCCCCTGCGTCTTATTCGTAAACATTTTGAGAACGTGGACCTTTTACTAAAAAAAACAGGGTACGTGCAGATCTATGAATTATGCATTCGCCGAATTCATATCTTTTTAATGTACTTTGGTCTCGTTTTCGCGGACTTTATGTTTCTCTGAGCGGACCTTTTTGCCCAATTCGCCAAATGGGGAGCCCCTGAGTCCACCCCCTGGTGTTCGCATGACCCACGACCGAATAGCTCGACCCAGTCTACGTAGGCTCGACTCGATCTGAACATACAACAAGCCCTGGCAATGTGGACAACAAGTTCGGCCATGAGTTCGACTGGATTTTCCCACTAGTTTTTTTCTGCGATTAAGAGAATCGATTCGACAAGTTTGGAAACCAAAAAAGAAAAAAAAAACACGTGACCAAATCAAATAAAAACTTACAAGCATTAACATTACAAATGTAGTATCCAGCAATGTGTAATCGTCTCGTCTGCTCTTCATTGAACTAAAACTTCAAGTTTTTTGGGAGAGTGCGAGGAACCAACGAATATGCAATTTCTTCAGTAAAGGACAATTTGAACAACAAACTGTTAACTAAACTAGAATCTCAACCTGACATGGAGTATATTGTAAACGAAAATACAACATAAAGCAAATACATGTAATCAGAAGTGAAATTTTGTCCAGTCACGTTAACTTATTCTCTCCCTAAGTTTACTTGAACAGGGATATTGGTAGCCGTTCGTGGGACTTTCCGTGACAACGACAGTACGTTCACAATTCGCTTTTTCAGATCATGTTCTTTCTACACTTTCAGTTTTAATTACTAGACTTGAGTCTTATGGGAAGGTCATTCAGCGACGAAATATGATTATGAAATGTAAAAAGGGCAAAGATACTTTCATTGTTACACCTCGTGGATCGAGGGGGTTGTGGGTCAAGAGGGTGGTGGGTGTAGGGGTCGAGGATTTTGTGGAACAATCCGTTGCAAGTGCCTCAGTTGCCAGTATACGGAATTTCAAAGTGTGAATAATGGAGATATATTACAACCTATTGTAAGTTAAATAAACTTCACAATTTTCGCCACCAAAATCAAAACTCCTGCAGACCATTGAACTTCAGAGCACGTCCCGAATTTTTTGTGTCAGATCCGCTACAAGTACATGTAGGCGATCGGCTGTCTAAATGACAAGCAACAGAGTCTGCTTACAGTCGATACCTCGGTCACCACTTGGGTCGGTAAACTGACAAGGATCATGATCACACTCTAAGGCTTTCTCTTTAAATTCTTGCCATGCATGTAGTAAAACAACTTTTCATTATTACAGTCAAACTTTCGAAAATCAAACACTATATCAGTTGTTTTTGGAACGGTTTGTTCAGGAGCATTCGTTGAAGTTGGTTCTACATGATGTTGGTAGTGCGGTCGATAGCCTGTCTGCTAGGAATGAGTACGCAAGTCGGCTACATGTATTTTTTCCCACTTATCAACGACCGGATCTACCTCGACTTGCTTTAGACCTGTAGGGCAAGGATTTGACCTGGATTGTATTAATTTCCGAATAGTCGCAGGGGCAGATCCAGGATTTTGAGTTAGGGGGGCCAGGGCACAAGAACAACCAGAATTTCGGCAGATGCGCGCCCACCCTAAAATGTAGGGATGCAGGGGCGTCGAATTTTTGGGTTTGCGTACCTTTTGATTAAAAAAAACATAAACGGGGTTTGTTCAGGGCCTATGCATTGTTTATTCACCCGAGACCCCTGGATGTGCTAGTCAAATGGTTTCTTCTAGAATTTTAGGTTGGCCATGGCCCCCTTGCCCCCCCTAAATCCGCCACTGAGTCGTAACAAAAAATAAAAGCCTTTCCATATTCAAAATTTTGTTTGTCACGCAACCGTAAAGGCTCGTCAATGGGAGTGGCCTCCGTTGCATTCCACCCTTTCTTTTGGCCAACCAAGTTGTCTTCACACGGATAATGATCAGTTGTTAGGCTTTGAAACGCACTCGCTCGATGGCCGGATTTGCGTCTTCGACGAATTTTCCACGCTTTGGAACAAGTCATAGTACGCCGATTGCGTAACAGAACCATACTGGGCACAGCCGAGTTGCAGCAAACTTCCTCCGTTGTAAACAGCCGTAGTTTCGCCACAGGCAAGTCGTCGATTGTAGGGAGAAATGTCGACAGAAAGTTTGCTTTTACGGTCAGTAACATTGATTTTTTCGCCACTTAACTCAATGTATAGAACAATTTTCCTTCCAATATCGGGCTTTGAATTTTGTACAATCAAAATGTTCTGGCTAACACCTGTAAAATGAGTGATCATCGATCGATAGCGCATGGCTGAGTTAACTACCGATTTGATAACTTGCCGATTCCATCGCCTTCAGTCATGCAAAGAACAAGCAACAAATGTACGAGTAGGCCTTTACCATATCACATTGGGGGTTGTAATAAAATGGCAATGTTATACAATAGTAACAATGTTAACTATACAGCTTACCCACAACAAACACTTCCACCTGGCACCACAAAATGGTGATGGTGATTGTCGCCTATGTCATATGTCACTTCGACACGCAATCCAGGGGTGGGTATAGGTCGTCCAATGTTATCACATACTTTTTGAGCTGAAACGGAATCTACGGAGTTTCTTCCAAAGTAATTATTGTTGCTTGCGGCTGTCAGAGTGGCATTACAATCTTTTCCGCATTTGGTCGTTAAACGCTGTGAACAGTCATAATATGGAGAAGTATCATTTGGGCCGTCCAACTTGTACTCCTTTGCGACAATATCGTTGGCATTTTGAGTGTACCGTACACCACACGCAAGGCATTTCCTGGTGAAAATAAACACTTGGAATCAGAGATGTCAACCCAGAAAAATTACTAAATTTGGCTAAGGCTGGACTATAACTTGGAAGTGGATTCATAGGATTCCTGAGCAGCTGATGGATACTCTACTTCATCCACTCTCCACCAAAAAGTTGGAAGGAATTATTCTTAAAATTTTCCACTTTTGCATGAAAGTACATGCACTGTATACGGTGGTCAAAGATGACGTCGCACGTTTCTTTTTAATAATCACGGAATCTCGATATCCCGATTATAGTATCTCAAGATCTCGATATCCCAACTAATTGTCTCGGGACATCGATTCAGCAAGATGGCGGATCACTCCGCTCAACGAAAACCACGTGATGTCAACTCTAGATATATTTATCTCAATGGGTATCACTTAATTTTTCTCGGGAATTTTGTTACACCGACGTTTCTGATTGGCTGGTCGAATTCTCAATAGGCAGCGCTTTACACAAACAAACTGGCATGACTGATGGAGGAAGTGTACATGTAAATATGGTCTGTTTTACAGAAAAATCGGTGCTTAAAGTGTACACAGCATGACTCTTGTACCTCAAAATAAATTTTACAATTATATCTTACTTGATTTAAGTTCCTTTAGTGCACAGCTCATAAAGAAACACCCAAAAATTGAAAAAAATAGTAATTACATACAACGTCATGGGTTGAACCCAAGTCGTTCGCCATACTGTTCGGATCAGAGACAAAGTGTACATGTATAGAGTGAAGTGAAAGCAAAGTACATTTAGCGTCGAGAAGGTTCGTAGAGGGATCAAACGATGTGTTTCCGGAGGCTGCAGCAACAGCAGCCAGGCGGAGAACGTCTCGGTGTTCCAAAGGACACCAAAGTTGTGCAGAAGTGGCATCGCTTCGTGCGCCGAACGAGAGTGTGGGACGTCATCGTGGACCAAGCGATTCGGTCCGGGGCCACCGACTCTGTGTTCTGCCCACTTTGAGGACTCGTGTCTCGACTCCAGTCACAGGAGACGTTACGATGAAGGCCTGGTTCAATAAAGGGCAATATTTATCATTCAAAACATCAGCTCTTAATTCAGGATCGTCTGTGATGACTGGGTTGACTCGCTGAGCCAGAGGCCGCTTCTCTCGCGGGAGGATCCAGTTCGTAAGGCTCAAAGTAGAAAAGTACGCAGCCAGAAGCACATTAAACTTGTTCTCGCTTTCGTGCAACCCCATTTCCTCATCCTGGCCACCATTCCCGTACGTTTCTTCATAGTATTCGTTCAATTCTTGCTCATAATCGTCGTCACTTTCAAGTTCCCTGCTCTCCGCCAGTGTTCAATACTAGTCACAGACCTCTTGTGTTCCACCCAAGACGTCACATGGCGGCAAATGTGAAAATTGGCAAAATTGAAAGAAAAATCAAAATTTCGAGCTAATTACACAAAATAAACATGGGTGTACCTAAATTTTCCCTCATACATTTAGTCTATGGCCACCGGTAATTCAAAATGTGCAAAAATCCATGGTGTGTAACTGTTTAAAATTCGTGTTGAAAAATGTGATCTCCGGAAAATTGTGGTTGCACCTTTTCGGAATGCATCTTTCTACTGTCACTGACTTGTTTATGTTGCTGTCCTTATTCATACAGTAGGAATAACACACTAGTTAAACCGACCAGGTGACGGCGTGTGACAAGGCTAAAAACCATTTGTTAGTCTGCCATTTTCTCACTTTGTTGTAAAGCTAAACAATGGCTGCCGAGGCTACACCAACCAATGATAAAACATATCCTACTGTCTGATACCTGCGTGCTGACTCAGCAAAACGTCGGTTAAAACGACAATTAAACGACCGGTGGCCAAATCTCAAGTGACTAAAATGGGGTAAATATGAAGCTACAATTTTAACCCGTGTTTAATTTTTTTGTCTGGTTACATCAACCTCTAACCTATGTATATATATTGGTATGTCGCTTTGCTTTTTCACTTCTGCGGCGATTTTTATGTGATATAGTAAACACTGCGTAACACTCAATGTTTTAGTCAACCTGTTTTACCCTCTAGCATCTGGATGTTATTCCACCGGAGGGTCTGTTGTTTTGACCTCAGTATGCTCTGCTATTGCCTTCTTACCCGCCAGCATTCACTGTACTACAAGTAGGTAATGTGATGAACCCTACATACATGTACACTGTACCGTCGGTGAATTGCTAAGACCACTGGCAACCAAGATTGCTAAACACAAGACATTCTGTACATGAACAAGTAGATTAGGCAATAGCGATCTAATCAGAGATAGAAGAACTTATGCAGTGTCGGATTTAGAGGGGCGGGGGTGGCAAGGGGGCCATGCCCCCCTAAAATTCTCCTAGATCCATTTGGAAGTTCAGGGGCTCGAACGTCTGACGAGAAAAATCATGGCTACTACTCAGACGTGGCCCCCCTAACTCAAAATCCTGGATCCGCCCCTGTTTTGTGACCAAATCAGGACAAAATTTACTAGGATAGTATCCCAATACTCTATAGTAAAACAGGTTGGATTATAAAATATCAAAGAAGCTATACACCTTAAGCTACACGGTAATGTCTTCAGTCAGCCTAGCACTTAAGCAATGGACATTTTCCATCGAAGTCAATGAAAGGCTCATTGATGAGTGTGGGTTTTAGGGGACTTGTGTTCAAATCATGCCCGTTGTTTGTTTGCCATGTGTACATATACGGCGGGTTAGCTTCAGTCGTCCAGAAAGTACGGCTTTAGGCGACTTACCTTGATTACCAACTTCAATTCAAACAAAACATAAGAACACGATGACGTTGCTATCGTAGCGCCTGTATTGGTAGTAAATGATTCTTAATACCAGAACGCTGTTATGACTGGTTTAAACATACCTTACATGTATGGTTTGATCGACAGATTGGCATTTTTAAGGCGTGCACCCGAACAGGTTAATACGACACCACAAGAGTAGTGAGTGTTACATAGTCTGGATCACGGTACGTTCACAAATCTATACCTTTTCTCGCTTTTTGCGTGTCTCAGCGTTGGCTGATGCCTGTATCAAGGCATATAAACAAATTCACAAACTGAGCACACACATTTAAAGTGTCGCTTCACTTAATTCTGACAATGTGAATTTCGGGCAAGCCCATCATTTTCAACTCGAAATGAAAGCTATGCCAATATTCGGATATAACACTTTAAGAACATTACTGCGCTTGCAAAATTTTGATTAGATAGTGCAAGATTATGACATAATTATGTTTCTTAAAACGTAAACACAAGATCTTACCCGCAACAGACGATTCCTAATGGATCCAATTCAGTGGTCTTTCCGAACTTGTATTGTGAGTAAACTGAAATCCCAGCGGCAATGATATTCTTTTTCCAAACAAGATCACAAATTTTCCTTCTGGAGTTGGCATCAAAGTTTCCAAATGATTTTCTATCTTTGTTGAGAATTGCACCAATAGCTCGTCTGCAGTCGTTGGCGCATTCATGTTTTTGTTTTTGACACATGTAAAACTTGGTTTTCGAAGATTGCTTTAAGGGAAGTTGAACATCCACCAGCTTTCCCGAAGAAATAGAGGCTTTCAGATTACACGTGCACCTATGAAAAGTCAATTAGCAGTTGAAACCCAAAGGTGTAGTTAGTTTAGCCCACTTACATTTTTCACAAGTGCACAATTTGGGTCATCGCCCAAATAAACGTGAATTGTTTTCATCTCCCTTTTTCGTCTTGCATCCGCTCGTCCACTTTTCCACCCCCATCATTTCCCTCTAAGATCCCTGGCGGTTCTAATACTTCTCTCTCACTGCAGCTGTGTCTCACCCACTATTCCCTTCCGTATTGCCGCCCGTCTTACCTCTCGAGGATGTGACAGATACACAGAACTACGATAAATGTTTACATAATTATCATATTAACGAACCATCTTGAAATCGCTACATGTACATACCCACAACAAACTGCCCCTCGATAGTCTTTCTTCAATCCACTCCCGTAGTTGTAGCTGGAATACACGACATGTCCCGGGGAGTTGGTAGAATTGTGCTCACCCAGAACCCCGCAGACTTTGTTTCCGGATGCTTGGTCAAAGGATGAGAACTTTGCTTTATTGACGTTCAGCGCCGATGCGATCACTGAACGACAGTAGTCCTTACACTGGTCAGACTGCTTAGCGCAGTCGAAGGTTGTTCTTTCTTTCGACTGATGGAGTCGAACCGGCAAACTCGTAGACCGTCCATTGACAACTGCCTCTAAATCACATATGCACCTGAAAATTGAGGACTCTTAAAATACGCTGAGAGAAACAGTGCTGGGTTTATCATAATGCTAAAAACTACATCCTAGATCCCGGTCAACAACGAGAGCCATGCCTTGTGGAAAAATGGACATAAATCCATTTTTTCAACTTGAACCCTCAAAATAGTATCTTACCGAAGTTAACACACATTTCATCTTGACAATAACTCAACTCGCGAAAAATGAATTTGCAATTTTAATGCTAGCAAATACTATCTTATTTCAATGATAATATATTTGTGAATGCGAGTTTTCAAATTGAGAGAACGTGGGTACATCAGGGCCTGAGATCTGACATGTTTACTCGAAGCTGAACTCAAATATACATTTGCGTTTACTGTTCTCGTTTAATACGAACTTCATATAATAATCGCTTACTCTATTATGAATTATTCCAATCAGTGTGTAATCCTAATTCACTATTAAAGGCCTCTAAATTCAAACTACAAACTTCAGTGAAAATTCGAGATTTCGAGTAAAAACTTCAAATTACGACATTGACGCCGGGTTCACCAAGTGCAAACGAAAATTACACTGTCATCCACGTAAACAACAATATACACAGAATAGTAGACACTTACATGTACATGTACATGTACATTATCTTGAATTCATGCCGCGGTTGAGAAGAAACGTTTAAGTTCTATTTCTTGTAAAAAATTAGTTCCCCACCCAAGAACACTGGTACATGTACATGTAAATGTTTTTAGGAGTCTGTAGATTCAGTATTTACATGCATGCATTCGCATACATGTACATGAATGACGTGAAAGAAAGCTCAAGCACTGCCTTCGCGTACGTTCTTTCTGGTTCTCTTACCCACAACAGATCGGCAGACCTGACAACTCGAGAGCACTATTGTGTGGGGCGGAAAATGAGACAAGAAATGTCGCACCAGGATATGCAATTTGGCTCTTTACGATGTTGCAAAATTTTTGAGCTGTTAACGAAGTGACGTCTTTTGGAATTTCTTCGGCAGACATTGCGTTCTTGCAATCGGCGAAACAGGCATTCGTCAATTCGTGAGGACTCATGCAAGGATAGTAGGGCTCCTTGTTTGGTACGTGTGGTTTCCAATTTTTGTCGAGATATTTAAGAGTGCCCCGACTCCCTAGTCTGTAATGCAGTTGGCATGCACGGCAACTGAAAAAAGAGTGGAAATTCGTTTAAATGATTCAGCAAATGTTCACCTAAAATGTATTTTAAATTCCTCGGCGTTTTAATCTAAAATGTTGTATTTGCTCTCAAATCATAGGGGCCTATAAGCCGCAATTGCACCAAAACCAACGAAATATACTCTCTGACAGAACTTTTTGTGAGTGTGACATAGGTCTACTTATTGCCTGTACATATTTTAAATTTAAGTCTTTCCATTTTAGAACCTGCCCGATCAAAACAATGAATACCACCCATTATGCTGCACGGTTTGACGTTTGGGCACTTCGAGACACACTAAGCGAGGTGATATTGCTCTCAACATACATGTAGGCCGAACAGCCTGACGATTACGCAGACATCATTAGTTAAGAAAAATACCTAGCGGGTTTCCTAGTAACCGTTACTATATTGTTGGGGCAATGGCTGAGAGTGTGCAATTCATGAATAGAACAGGGTTTAGTGAAACTCATAACCGCAGCCCACAGATTACGCCTACGCATAAAATACCGACTGAGGCCGCCCCTTAGCTTTAATCGAATTTCAGAAAATTATTCAACGTTGACAAAGTTTTTTTTTTAATTCTCTGGCCTCCGAATATTTTAGCATGCGACCTAATAGGCGTAAATGGAAAATGCAGGCTGCGGGCGGATACATCCGAATTGTGTTTGACTTCAAAAAAGTAGCACGTACGCTGCATCGACCGAGCTAGGCCACGACTAATTAAGACAAAGAAAAAAAAATAAAAAAAAAATAAAAAAAAACACTCAGGGGATTTGCGGCCACAGAACCAGGTGCTTTTCCATCGAGGGATCAATTGGACTAAAAGGCGTCGGGCGAGGGTGGGTGTCCTCGCGGCCGCTCCCGGGAAGTGTCTGTGCGACGGAGTTGATTGGCAGTTGCCCACTCAACATCCGGCTCCGAAATTAGCGTTTTAATGTATTGGTTATTATTAATCTACGTTGAGTACTGTATGCAGTACCGGATCATTCGTTCAGCTAAATGAAGCTACGGAATGGGGTTCTGGGCAACTGAATTAGGGGCCACATCTCGTTCTTGCAGGTACGATTCACTGTTTTTGGAAAGTGGGGGAATTCACTGACCCAAATAAGCAAAGCGTACACGTAGGGCCTCGCACGAAATACGATCCCTGTTTCATCACTACACGTGTAACGACAAGAGCCCTAGATCAAGCCAGGGGAATATTTATCAGGTCGCGACTACAGTGTATGTCTGAAATCAATATTCATTTTGCTTGTTTATGCATTGTTGGCAGGTTCACAGTTAGGTCAAGTTTTAGACACGTAGCTAGTGCACAAAATTATAATGCACATTGACATCATTTAGTGGATACGTAGCAAAACAGTCATGCCATTGTCGACAGAACATGATTGGGGTATTCAGCTTTTTCAGTACACTACAAAATTCTTTTATATATTGGAATGAAGAAAATTTTATTTTTGATACACCTGAACAAGACTTTTGGTGTATTCATCACATGTGCGGGATTTGCAAAACTCCACATGTACTTACGGTAAGGATGAACTAGACAAGGTTAATGACAACATCAGAAACAGTCGCCTAGCCCAACGTAATTTTGCTATACCAAGGTTATGTTACAAGTTGTACTTTGTAGCACTACTAAAACATATAATAATACTTACGGCCTGTAGCAGCATATAATCCCATTTCCCACTGCGGCTACATACTTTGCGACACCTAATTGACAGCCATTCACAATAGAACCGGAATAAACAACCACATCTGTTGTCCTTGGACCTATGTAAAGTTGACACACTTGGTTTTTTCCGTCATCGGTGGTGAGCTTCAAATACTCAATTGCGCTATATCTGCACTGACTTGGGCATCGAAATTGTAAATCTCTACATGCAGTTGTAGGGTTCATGCTGTTCTCCACGTTGGTGACGAAGCCTTGCCTATTGCCTATCTTGTATATACAAGTGCACCTAAAGAACAAAAATTAAACAACCACAGCTGTTCAGCAATGAAGACTTCAAAAAACGATTTTCATCAACACTGCAGCTGCACGATACAGAGTGAAGTGATATACAGTGTATTAAGAGCAGTGTAGCCAGGTGTTTGTATTCGCAAAATAAAATCAAAATTATATTAATTTCTCGACGACGAGAGTATGTAAGAAAACATGAAGTCGTGATAAACCAATAGGTTCAGTTTCAAGCGTTGACAGAATGGATTCATTTCCTTCAAGATAAAGAATGTTGTCTCATTAAAAATCGAGGTCCAGGTAACCTAGAGAGAAATGTCTCGATTTAGCTTACCACAGTCAATATAATGACCTCACTGAGATACATTACTTTACGCTCTAACTTCCTACAGCTTTGACTTTACGGAAGGAACGGAAAATAATGTGCGCAATGAATTGTGAGACGTCTTTGTTGATGAAAGCTTTAACGCCATACATTTAACAATGCGATATGACAGCAAGGAAAAAAATGCGTGCACTAACTTCGTTCCTTCGCCTCGATAAGTTGACAGTAAGCTTAAAGGCGAAGGCAACCTTTTTCCATGTCATTTTGAGCTAAAATAAGGTTGGTTGGTTATCCTAGACATATTTTCAACTTAATTACAGCATTTCGTAATTTTATTAATTACTCGTCCGCCACTCCGGAAGTGACGTTTTAGGAGGCAAGCATTTCGCGCCAATTTCTTTTCATATAGTCTGAGTGTGAGAGCTGTCGAGTCAGTCATTGTTCTACCTCGGTTGTGTTAAGTTCCGTCGTCGTTTGCTTTCATTTACTAGTCAGACAACATGCCACACTGTTGGTGCGTACCAGGATGTACTAATTATCAGCTCACGCGCGCTTTGGGAGTACCTTTGCATTGCTTTCCGATGGATGACACACTTCGCCGTTCTTGGCTCGTTCGTGTGAAGAACGCAGCGTTACCCGTCCACGCAACGTACAAAGCAGTGGAGAATTACCGTGTGTGTGGCAAGCACTTTCTGCCGTCCGATTACGAAAGGGATTTGTACACTGAACTGATGAAGGTCCCTGCGAAACAACGTCTGAAGAAGGTTGCCATTCCGTCTGTGTTGATTCCCGGCAGTGCCCCGTCGCCACCCCTGAGAATTGCGTATTTGAAGCGAGAAGCCTCGCGAGCTGTGGCCAGTACAGTGACTGGAGCCAGTGGAGGCACTTCATCTACTGTCACCCGTGCCTCCGAACGTACCCCAGAGCGTGCAATTCCTGGAACCAGTAGTGATTCGCCCTGTGCTGTTTTCTCCAGCCCAGAGCCTCTAAGCAGCCCTGCAGCGATATTGAGTAGTGGGAGTGATTACAGGCCCAGTTCGACACCCAGTGAAGAGGACAGTTCGTCGTCCAGTGAACAGATCGGTGAGCCAAACTTTGATAAGTTTATTGTGGACTTGTCTAAAGTGTTGGAGCTATTTAGAAGGTGCCAGGTGTGTGGCGAGGGAGTCACACGACACGATGTAAGCAGTTTGGGTGCTCAGGTCACCATCCAGTGGGAGTGTGTCGCGGGACACTCTGGCAAGTGGGACAGTTGTTCCTCTGTCCGTGGTATGCCGGAGGTCCACTTAACCATGTCCAGTAGTGGCTTGGCCTCGTCGAACTCTGAACAGCACAAGCATTCCATTGAGGTAGGCATAACAACGCACACAGTGCATTTGCACCAAGATGTGTCACCACGTCTGTCCTCAGTAGCCGCCTCGTTTCTCTCAACAGCTGCCTGTGCCTGTGCGTACTCTGCCTCGTTATACTCGGGCTCAAACATGTACCCACCAACTGAATGTCCGTGAAAAAATTCCTCGTCACCACTGCTGTGAACAAGGTCTCCGTCACTCACACTACTGTCACTGTGATACGGGTCACCGACTCCAGCCATTTTCAGCTTCCAACACACTAAACAATCCCCAAATCAAACGTAGTTGAGTTCTCTACTAACCTATCTTGCCGCAGAATACTCGCCGATGGAAAGTGGTGGCGACAATTGTTGAAAAACAGCACAAAACAAAAGTAGAATAGAACAGATTCGCACGTTAAAGTCAACGCAAAACCAAGTGGCGGGAAACGCTTGCCTCCTAAAACGTCACTTCCGGAGTAGCGGACGAGTAATCTATGAAATTACGAAAAGCTGTAATTAAGTGGAAAATATGTCTAGGATAACCAACCAACCTTATTTTAGCTCAAAATGACATGGGAAAGGGTTGCCTTCGCCTTTAACAAGAGAGCAGGCCCGTAGCAGCCTGTGTGAGGACACGGTTGCGTCGTTAAATAACTTGCAAGCGTCATGACGGAACCGTGGACTTTGATATAGGTGTAGAGCTCAGGCCAAGGGCAGCAAATCATGTACAGTGTAGAGGGCAGAACAGGTTTGTCAATTGCTAGTGGTCGAGTTCTGATCATTAATGGAGTCTTGTCATTTGATTTCATTGTAGGTAGATTGTTCAAACGAAAACGTACATGTAATTCTAAACACTTACTTGAAGTAGGAGAACATTTGGAATGAGCAGATTCTACAGATCAAATTGATTAATGTTTTCAAATCCACTACGACAATTCCTCGTGGAACTCTTACAGTGCAGAGAATAGTGGAATTATGTCGCTCTATTTTCTATGTTTTTTTTTAAATTGCACACGACTTGCATGTATAATGCGTATAAATTTTTGTGAAACTAACGGAATGAGTTCCTTCATGAGAGCTACGCTACGCGTTCGTTGTTTTGGAAGTTATAAATTTCAAAAACCGGGGTCTGAGACATTTGAAAGGACCTGTTGGTGGCACCTATGGTTTTTTTGCCTATCTGTATTTATAAGGTGTCGAGATGAATAGTCTATCTTTCTGTTTTCGTAAATTTTAATCAATAATATTTTACTTTGGGAAAGTCACCATTCAAATAGAAGCCAGATTTAGCAATTAACAAGCACTCTCCTCAACGACATGTATATAATTCTTTCACATTACGGGAACTCCTTCAGAAGAGGCCCTTTCTTGAAGTGCAGCCCCCTACCTTTTCCAACCAGTAACGAGGGAAATAATTAACAGTGCATCTTGCACGACAAAGCAGAACACGTCCATGTGAACCAGAACGGAATCAAAACTTGCAACCTTAACGACCAAAAATGTGAGACTGTATTTAAAAATATCAATAGCATTTATTTACCTTGAAAAAAACTATCTGTGTATTATACAAAGGCAATATTTCTGATGGTCGTGTAATGATAAAATAAACATGCTCTTCCAAGAGAGTTCCAAGATATTAAAAGGTTTATATATTTTTGTTTTCACATTTATGAATCTACGAAAATCGACTAATTTGAACAGTTTTTGGCCATTAAAACCAATCTTGTAAGAATTAGGTGAGTCTAACCAAGCTTACGTGTACATAGGCTAAAATCGTGGGGTTAAAGCTGCATCGTCCGACGCTTAAAAGCGAGTGACTTTTATATAAACGATTTTTTACAATCTGATCGTGCCTTTATCATTTGATCTTTTTCCTTCTGGGGGGCAGCCATCCAGTACTCGTCCATTAATTTCCACAAAGATTTTTAAACAACGACTCAGACAACTTTGTACCGTATACACATCCTTTTAAAATTTTCCAAACTGAAACCTTGCAAAGTGAGTCTAGGCCTAAATGTATCTTTCACTTTCCGCATTAGACGAAATTATAATCGAAGTTTTCGGGACGGTGTTCGAAGGTAATGTTTTTTCTACATGTATCTGAATTACTCCAGATTGCGTAGCCAACTATAGGATTTTCTTACGTCATTTTCATATCCCTCAAATACAGTGTACTGCAGTGATTTTAGAAGTACATTTTTGACACCCTAATAAAGTGAAATTCAATTATTCCCAAATATATATAACACACGGCAAACTCGTAACGCGCATAAGGCGGTAAGGTCTGAAAACTTAAAATTTAGATGAAACGAGGGATAACTCCGGAGACTAGCCTCTCAAGTAGTAAAATCCGTTTGGCAGGGTGCGATTACCAGAATGTGACGGACGTGGTGGAGACTAGTACTATGAAGTGCGAGAGTTTGATAAAGCTTTACTTTTGCGAACACCCAATAACGTTTATTTTTCTACTTGGTGGAAAATGTCTACATGTTGCAATGCGAGATTTTTATGAGATGGTGTGCGTCTCACTTGCGGTCATGAAAGAATGGTTAAAACACAAATCATAGAAACAGAAATGACGTGATCATAACTCGATTGTGGAGTGAGCCATCTGAAGCAGTTGAAATTTCCTATAATTTGAAGCCATTTATTTTTATCTTATTTAGAATTGACGTTCACGAAAGTCAGGAGCAGACGTCAATGGAGCGTTAAAACTTTCAACAACCCGCGATATGTCCCGTCAATGAGAATAATGTAGAAGATTGTTCTTGATATACATTACCTTAGTATTAAAAAACCCAACACTTACATGTACGTCCTGTAATTACCATGTGTTCCGCTTAGGGAACTGACCAGTAAAAGAAGTACCAATGGTATCATGGTGATGTGTTGTTCAAACTTGCCAAAGCGCTCGACCTTTATACTTTGTTTTCTTCCCTCTGTAGTGATAACATTGCGTAAAATCACGTGGGAGAAATAACACTTGATAACTTGGCTAAATGGACATCGCAAAATAAAGTTTCTCACCCAGTGAGAGATAAAGGTGTCACCGACAAAAGACACCTTTACAAATTTGCGGTTCATGAAAAAGGCAATTGGTAGTTACAGCATTTACCCCGGCTTCCTGGAATTTCCACTGCTAATTACATGTAAACATGAATGACAAAACTGGCTTGTTATCGTTCTCAGGTACTGTACATGAGTGTGGCACTTTGGTACATCTTTCAAACATAGCTGCATATTTACATGTAGGACACCAACAAGTTAGCTGCACCAAATCGAATCTAGATAGGCCTCATTGCAGGACCGAAACTTGTCAGAACTGCACAAATTGTTGAACTACTGAGATTACTATTAATGCAGACCTTTGAAGCAAAAACTGGTATTTTTTTGTCACGACAAATTGTTGATTGCTCTGTTGCAGTAGATCGAATCCTGGGAGTAATATGTGATAATGTTCCTAGATCTAATCCAAAAAGGACAGTTTAAGTCAACCTTCGAAACACAAACTGTAGCAAAGCGCAATTCAGAGCCGTGACGGAGTCCTAAGGGAAGGGTCACTCTGTCCACCATGCCCGACGGACGGGTAAAGGCCAGTGGAAGAAACCCGTAAAGACAGTAGGGACAGCTAGACGTTTCCACCTTGCAAGCCACGAGATCTAAGAGAACGAGCTGTGCAACGCATGCACGCATCCAATGTGGGGAGGGGGGATCGGGGGCTCGAATGAGCCACCGTTTGGCGACGTGGGCAAAAAGTTTCGCCACGGAGAAACAAAAACTCCGAAAAAGTAGAAAACAAGACAAACGTCTACTGGCAAGACAGGAACTACCTAAATTTGGCGAATGCTCAATTCACAGCTGTGAATGTTCCCCGCTTTTTTAGTAAAACGTCCACATTACCAAAAATTCGAGCCCCCCATTTTTAGGCTGGGTGCGTGCATGCAAGAGAGAGTGGCTGTTCCAGGTCTTCCAGCCTCGTGGTCTACATGTGCATGTTAGACCACAGTAGGAGTACCAGTCGAAAATGAAGAAAACGGGATTGACTGCAGTTTTGTGGATTAAATGTGAATTGAATGGTAGAAATGGTATTCAGTAGTTATTTGAAGTTGTTTTGAGTAAATTGAGCCCAGAAATTTGGCCTGTGCTCTTGTTTACTAGGATACGGAAGTTCCCCCATTTTGAGAGCACATCCTTGTTGCGTGCTGAATTCATGGCGCGAATACAGGTACATGTACATGAACCCTTCTGATGAGTGGAAATTGTCAAAAATCGGGTAGGTAATGACATGTTTTAACTTAAATTTTATTTTTGGAATTTAGAGTGAAAAATGCATTCAGATGATGTTCTCCTTCCTGGCAGTCGTGAATTTGCAAATTTAGGTAAAAATGGCCAAACCTAACTTTTTGGTAATTATTGGCATTTCGGTTTTTTTCACGATGATTGTAGCATGGTAAAAAGGCATGGATATGTTGAATTCCTTAATTTTTGAGAAACCCCATAGAGTGTACGTTCTGTCAACTATGTCCTTTTCTGGTGTCTTCAACAGCCTTGCACATAAGGGCTTTGACTCCCATGACAGTGATCAGGTCAAAATCAGCCAATACACGAATGTCACGAATACTAAATCCAACAGCTCTGCAAGAAAAGTGTTAGTTTTGGATTCAGTGCTGGACATTCTCTCGACAGCATGCTCCTAGCACTTACATAAGTGATTTTTGAGAATATATCCTTTCGCTCAGTAACAACTTGTTTAGCTTATTTGGGACCTCATTTGATAAATAGTTGGACTTCTTAAATACATGTACATGCATATACAAATGTAACTAAGTAAAACTATATACTTTCTGAGTGATGAACACCTGAAAACAGACTTCATATCACTCTATTATAAGGTGGGTCACGTGACCAATCCATTCTTTATTAAAAGTTTTCCGAAAATAAAGGGTATATTCACATCTAACCAATGGTGTCAGTGCTATTATCAAGCTTCATTTGATATACATGTAAATCTCAAGAAGAGCTGTAGCAGTTTTCTAAACTACCATTTAAATTTCATTTCATGTATAAACACCTATTACTATTATATAACCTCTCATGCAGAAGTAAATTAACAGCTCAAAGCAATTTTCCTTGCAGCGACCATGCATTCTAAAAGTGTCATCCGAGTTCAATCATCAATTTCTGTTATGATGCTCTCAACTTAATCAGGGTTGTTTTTGTTTTCTATGGTTCCATTTAAATCCTACCTGGAGCCCCGCCTCGGTAATTGTAGAATACACGACATCTTAGATTTTATCTTTACGCTCTACAATCTTAAAACGCTTTAAAGGAGAATACCACCCGAAAACACAACCTATTTTGTATCAATTTAGATCGAATAGTTCTACTCGATAACGGCACGCTCGGTTGCGTTACCTGACACCTGACGGCAGACGGAGGTGTTGAAATTATCCAATGACGTAATTGGTTTCACACGCAGTCTGTTCAGCAGTTCACAACACGGGTTAGTGGTGTCAGCTTATCGCTTGAATTCATCGTTTAACACCAATAAATCATAAAACTTCGAGGTAAAACCCTTAAAAATACACCGAGTTCTTATAAAAACGTGTTGTTTTATTTTGCTGTTACGGACACACCGTAACCTACAAAATTCGGCAGCTCAATTTACCAAGGTCCGTAGCAGGAGTTTGGGGACTGTCAGTCGGGGATAAATTCGAAGTATTCTTCCGTGAAAAACAGACAAGAGAACATAGATTGGTGTTGTTTATACTTGTGATTTTTGAGTTCTAAACATACAAAACGCTTGCATTATCCCGGTCAGTGGCTCGGAACCCGATCAGGCCCGTCGCGGCCGGACTGACACGTTTTCCTGGCCAGTGGCTCGGAATTAAACCCGATCAGGTCCGTCGCGGCCGCCGGGACTGTCACGACCATAAACCAGCTTGAGTTGGAAACTAAACCTCCAGTCACGAAAAAACTATAATAGTGAACCAAAGAAATAATGTACACGTAATTATTTATGTGAATTAGCCACGAAACTGAAAATGTACTTACCGGTGCTTGTCGGGGGACGCGAAGTCGGGTTCCCCTTCCACAGATCCTCAGGGCAAAGGTCGTACAGTAACAATGATTTGAACAATGTATTTGTATTTCTAATAAATATCCCCCTAACATGTGACAATAGATATAAAATCGAGTAATTGCTTCACAACAGCTTTTTGTCAGTAAACACTGAATTAGCATGCGCTCACACGGCACCGATGCCCGGCCAATTACCTTTGTTGCCGGCATCAAAAGCCGGTAACGCAGTGGTTTATTCATTGCTGGCTTCTCAAAACATTTGCACTCATGCACGAGCATTCCAAGGCATTACAAATTGTATCTAATGAGACAGACTTTGTTTCAGTCTCATATAAGCATTGGTTAGAATCATTTTAGGATGAGAATAATTCATTTTGAAACAACGTCTACATGGCAACTCGCCCGGTGCCAATCCCGGTGACTTAGTCAAGAGCGTCATCCGACGAAGACTTCACCGGTCGGATCGTTAGGTTTCACAGGCTATCTGTTCGAACCGGAATACACCGATCAAGAAATACGGCCGTGAACATGCATAGGCAACGGAAGGTATGGATAGTTTTTTGGTAAGCCGGAATTCGTCAGAGACAATCACTGTCGACGAAATGCCGGCCACAGACAAGGAAATGTTTCACGGCCTCGTACTTCATTACCGCGAGCTACTTCCTAAGCATTTCGGGCTCTCGAGGAAGTCGAAAAAACGACATACCCGCTTTCTTCGCATCTTCATTGTTCGGACAAGCGGGAATGATGCACCGCAATGTAGCGGCATTCACTCTGCAGACGAACCACTGACGTAGCTGCGTCGCTTCTCACCTTCCTCATAGGTTAACGCGACACCTCTCGGCAAGGTGAGGTCGACTGTATAAGAGGCGATGTGCATATAGACCGATTAAGACGGTAAAAAAGACTAATTAAATCGGGTGGCATTCTCCTTTAAGTATCTAAGATTCTTAAGCGATAGTTTTTCTTCCTAGGTTTTTCTGACCAGTTTAGTGCAACTGAAGGGACAATTCTTCACACTCACACACCGATTGTGAAGAGCACACATGTAAATGTGGGCGATGTGTGTGACAAAGTCTCGTGACTGTGAGTGCACTAGTCAGGGTAAGTGATTTTGGACCTTGTCGTCAACTGCCAGTGCTGTCTCTCTCTGGTCGGTATCAATTCCTGTAGGATGGGATTGACGGGACCATTTTCTAAGCATTCGGTACACTCTAAAAAAACTCCCGTGCATACTCGTCTGCGAAAGCATTTTCGCGTTTTAGCCAGCGTTTTAGACTGTGAAACTGGTATCGTTTTCACTGTTCATGTGAACTCAGTAAAAGATCCTCGTTATACACAATTCATTGTGCTCTG
>NMRA01000382.1:293799-383095 GCA_002633005.1 Phoronis australis | reverse complement strand
TTTTTATATATCCTCAAGCTTAACCTCAACTGACTCCCTCAGTGGGCAAAGGTCACCGGGTTCAGTTTTGATACTAGTCGCGTAATAAACCCGGAAAACATCTTGATTTCATTTGAAAGAGTTTAGACTTGGTTTCTATAACTATTTAAAGCAGACTTCTTGCCTATAAGTTTATTCAAATGGTCTGTAAACTCTGCTCGTCATTTCCAAACTATGAAAATAGACAGTTTTGCAAGACAATTTTCACTAAAGTGCATAGTTGAGGCAAGATTTTTTATTGCTCAGTCATCAAGACTAACTCTTTAACTGTATGTTCAAAACGTCACATAAGGCTACAAGGTGTTTTATGGCAGCAAGAAGGTCACAAAAATGGCCACTAAAATTAGCCCCAAAAAGTGGTCTGTGGATTATCTCCCCTGTGTAGCAAAAAACTGTCAGATTTTAATAAATGGCACAGAATTATGCACAGTATACGTTGGTTATGTCAGCCACCAAAATATAGCTTTTGATCTATTTTGTAAGTTACTCATTTTTGTTGCTGAAAACATGCAATTTTTGAGACGGCTAATATGCCCAATTGTGCTAATTTATGTTATCATGCTCCAGCTGCGAAATTAGGGGTCATTGAGTGCACAAAATTTGGCATTTGGGCTTATGTTAGGATACCTACCCATGTACAAAAAATGAAGTTGTTTTAAATTTTGACGTATAGACTGATTTTTGAAAATCTACTGGTTTTTATATGGACTGTCTCTTAAAGATTCTATCACAGGAGATCCCAGTATAAGGTAAATGACTAATAACATGCAATCCCTTAGGAGATTAAAATGTACACGTACCATAGAAAATTTGACACAAGGTTCCCTGCATGTTGCCAGTTAAAAACACCATGACACAAAGTCACTCGTATTAAGAGTTTTCTTAAAAACTCAAGTTTAAATTACAAAATGGCAATTTACATGATAATGCAACATTATATGCTTTTCATCCATCAGGGATGCAGAAGGAATATATACATGGCGAGGCTGCTGTTTGTTATATCTAGACCCTTATAAGCATTTGGAGGAAATATCACACTCTGGGGAGAGGGGCCTAGGCCCTCGAATTCAATTGTAATAATCCTTCTAAATCTTCTCGGATCTAGGTACAGGGAACAAACACAGAAGACCTGAAATTACCTCACCTATTGAGCAGTTAAAGATGCAAAATCTCATTAAATGGTAAACATGCAAATGAAGTACTAAATTTACCAACAGCCCAGGGTACTTCAGTGTGCCGGAAACAATCTGAGAACCAGTTACCATCTCACAAGACTATTTTCAATAAATGAGAATGGTAATATTTCATCCTTACCCTAATGAAACAAAACACAGTTTTGTATTTGTTCACTAATCACTTTTCACTATCAAATAACGAATGCGGCAGATTCGGAATTATTTGTTTGTTTTTGCTATGTTCACACTTGCTTTAAGAGTTCAGTTTTGGTGATTCTTTAAAACCACACTTAATTTACAGATTGTTTCTTTTCCTCATTATACTTGTACACACAGTTCTCCAGGAAGTCACTTGCTACAAATTTAAATATCTTATATTTATATTTGGTTTTAATGACACAGAGCATCTTTAGCTCAACAAAACAAAAGAAGTGAAACTCTTAAAATTTCATTGATGTTTACACTGGTCAACCATATCCAGCTAAGTGGATTGAACCATATTTGTTAGCATCACATTTTACCACAGGCTCTTTCTTTCCCAATGGAAATAACTGTACGGGGTTTTGCGTGGCAGTTATCTGCAGTCCAGGCTTGTATTGGGAGATAAATATTCTTATGGGTTGAAAATGGAATGAAAAAAAGCTAACTGGTGAAACAGTACAAAAATAGCAACGGAGATTAATATGAGGCCGGTTGGATACAGAGACCATGATTTTATGTAATAAAAATGAGAGAAATTTACTTTAGTGAACATCATATCGACATTTGCAAGTTTCTTGTTGACATGTTATTTGATCTAAATGAAATATTCATTGTTCATGGCAACTTATTAGTAGGCTGTCGAACACCCTCCTTAAACATGTCACTTGCCTGTCATTCTACTACCAAGCCATGTTGAGATTTAAGAATGTATTTACACGACACATGCAAGTAAAGATATATGTCAACAGATAGAATGCCAGACATCCTCTTCATACAGTGAGAGTGCAGACAGCAATGACATCAGCTAAAGTCTAAATTTCTAATTAATTCTAAACAGCAAAATAATACATTACCAGTCCCAGTCGGATCGCCACCCTGTATCATGAAGTCCTTGATGATTCTGTGAAATTTCACACCATTGTAGTAACCACGCCTGGACAGCTCGGCAAAATTTCTGCATGTATTAGGGGCATGCCTCCAATACATCTCAAACACAATTTTCCCCATTCTGAAAGACACAACAATTCTTTGAACGATCACATATTAATCATGAACAAGGCGGCATACTTGGGGAGGAGATGAGGCAAAAATTAAAGAGACTTCTTTGAACGATCACATAATCATGAACAAGAAGGCATACTGGGGGAGGAGATGAGGCAAAAATTAAAGAGAATTCTTTGAACGATCACATTATAATCATGATCAAGAAGGCATACTGGGGAAGGAGATGAGGCAAAAGTTAAAGAGAATTCATGCTAAAACAAGAAACCATTCATACACAAAAGCATATCTGTTGTGCGTGAACTAAGAATCCCGCTCAGCTTAATCTCAAGATTAAGCAGAAGCGAGTGTTGCGTGAACTTAGAATTGAATATTCTTTCAGGCAAAAATGTGAAATTTTTGTTCGGTGAAAAGAATTTTTGTAATTATTGGTCTTGAGATCAACCATTTTCTCTTTTACCGTAACTTGTGTCGCTGAACTGGAAGAATATGTGAATGGCTAAATCGATCATTGTTTGGTGAAACTGATCGCCCGCAGTTATAAAGGTTGGTTGAAATTGATATTTCATTCAAATGTAACTTGATTTAGTGCAGTGCAATTTTTTATGAACATGGACGTGATTATTTGAGTGAACTTGACAAGTTGCCTCGCGTATTCCTGCTTTGTCGCGTAAAGTCACGATGTCGCTACTTCCGTAACTCATCGGCAATTTCCGTACCGTCCTTGACCTCGACGGGCCCAGGGAGGATGTGTGTGTGGGGCTTTTTGTGAACATTTTTGTTCTTTGACTGCGAATTTCTTACGAAGTCGCCGTAACAGGACACCGTGAATGGTATTAGGAGAAAGAACAATTCTTCATGGTTTGCTGAACCCCTGTTTTGTGTAAATTTATTGAGTTTTATGTTTGCTATGGACGGCTGAAGTGAAGCACCCGTGGAATTTCTAGTCGGGAGTGTCATACCTTGTAGTATTATATGTGTATTGGGGACGATCAGAAGCTGAGGACGCCTGTGGTTGGTACAATATACAGGACTGACAAGAGGGTAACCAGCTCTACTTAGAGTAAGATCCATCAACTATCCTATGTATCGTGCGCCTGCCTGGGTGTGTGCCGTGCAGCCGAAGTCGCTTAAAATTGAATTGTGAATCAATGAATGGACGCGTCAATGAAATCTACGAAACCGGTCTTTCGACAGACACAGTTTAAGGATTTAATGACTCTTGAGATGCAAAACGCAGACAGGTAGCGTGAGCTAATACTGTGCAACTTTTATGTGCTACAAAATTCAAAAGTTTTTCGGATACGACTCACGTTGTCTCCATTGTAACAAAAGGCGGTTGCCAAGTCTTGTCAACGATCACCGCCATGCTGGAAAGAGAGCGCTACCTAGTGAGTGTCTGAGTTTATTGTTTTCATTCCAAAAAGAGCAGAAGCAGTGTTGAGAAAAGCTTATGCACTGAGGTGACAAGTTTAGTGGTTTGTGAATTATTTCAGTAGCGTCGGCCCCGAGCATCCACATTGGGGATCCCCATTCAATATGGTAATTTATTTTGGAACGTCGGTGAACGACTCGGAATTAATGAGTTTCAGTAAATTTGAATAAAGTTTCTGATACGGTTTTTTTATTCAATTCCTAGTCTTATGTACTAAGGTCCATACATTTGAGTAGAGAGGAGCATCAAATAAAAAAATCTCCCTTGCATAACCTAACCTCTTCACGCCACTGAATCACTAGTTGTAATAAGAGTACTAGGCTTCAGCGGTGCGTGATCTCCAACTTTACTCAGTCACTGAGCTTCCCTGGAATACAACTGACCCAGGGCACCCGCATCCGGAAAGCTAGTTTGTTAAGACTAACAATGAATAACTTTTACCAGAATTTACCAGTTCTAGAGTGTTCATAGTAAAAGGAAGCCGTTCCCTTAAACACAGGGAACTATAGTCAAGACGCTATAACTGAACTGTATAGGGACCGCCAGTGAGATGGGCACTAAGGCACTCAGTGCTCTGTCGCCCTCATGTGTTTCCAGATAGCAAACCTTTGCATAGCTACTTCGAGATCGTTGTTTTCGTTATTGTAACTAATATCAGTTTTCAGTGTACTAGGCAACTGGTGGCCTGAGCAAGTGGTCTCGTACACTGACGGAGACAAGAATCTGCCGAATCCCAGCCGGAAATTCAGTGTGCCGGGTTGCGCCTTTTTGGAGTGCATCGTTCTACTGTCGATGACATTTGTTAACGATACTGACATGTATTCATACAGTATGAATAACACCGCACCGGTAAATCGGCAAGATGTGTTTATAATGTACATGCATGTGTTTCAAGCACGCACTCTGTTAAACCTTAGGCCTGTAAAACGAAATAGTTGCCGCTACGCCACTTGCATGACAAGGCTAAAAATCGTTCAATGAAGTCAGCAATTTTTTCACGTTGTTGTGAAGCTAACCAAGGCTGCTGAGGTTACACCGACCAATTCTAAAGGGTGTGCTGACTGTATAGGTGCGTACGTGGGGCCAGGGACCAGCCGCGAGGTGAGCTATCGGCTGTCAGTGGAGATAATATGACTGGATCTAAATAATAGTGTTGAACGATGTCATGAGCTTATGTCGCCTTTTGAAGTGGCCGGGTTGGTACCATTTTTCCTACTATTCAACTGCCAGGGCAACTCACTGCTTGGTTGGGCCTATTGCACACTGGGCAGTCTAGTACACGTACCAACGTGCTCAAGCCGTTCCGGGTGCCTTTTCTCATTGATCACCTGGAAAAACAAAATGCTTATTCTTTATTAATATATAGTTGAAGTCGAGCTGAGAAGCTAGAGACCTGACTCAAGGGTCTGGCAGTATGCTAGGGTGCCTAGAGCCGACTCGAACCAAGAGTATCCAACTACAGGACACACCGGCTGCCCCCTCTAATTCACTGCAGCTGGGCTTCACTGAGTGGACATGTTAAACAACGTTCGGTGTACAATAAAAGTTGGAACGGGAATGTTCTTGCACGTTTAACATCAAATGCGTTTTTATTTTTACTTGAGCTTATAATCGTTTTTCTTAAAATTTGGCACAGTTCTTTTAAAACAGCGCTTCACGAATTGATCATTTAAACAACCCTGTAAGTTTGCTTCGGTAAGTACAACGATGTAGTGAATTTGAGAATTTTTTTCTGTAATGTAAAAACACCAGTTTCACATTAAAACACCAAAACAAATAAATAAAAAACAACCACCAGTCTATCAGTCTATCATCTGTCAAGTAAGATTACACGCAAACACCATAGGCGTATTTGGGNGGGGGGGGGGGGGGGGCGCCCACCCCACTTTGCTCGCAGCAAATGAAACAAATTCAATTTGGAACAACAACGGTGTGAAGCGTGAGGAAGTATTGGGTAATTCAGTAGGACCGGTAGCGCGGAATGGGGGCTCAGATCCCAGATCGCGGCGCTGTCCCGTTTTTTATAGTTCATCGGTAGAAGGTTCACATACCCGATCCCCGCAACTTCGGGCCTCGGCTGCACATGCAATCAGACTTCGCCCAATTCCTCCAGAGACAGTCATTTGTTGCCCCCCCCCTTATGGTATCCTAGATCCGCTTCTGAACACTATCAGACGATCTCGAGTTACGAGCAAGTTGATTGTCACATAATACGTAAAATCGGGACAACCATTCACATCAATTTTTACCTACGGTGTTTAGATATTGCTGCTCGTTTTCCGGTGGCGCAAAATACGTTTGTCTGTTTCTGACAACTTCGTATTTAAGCACGTTGTGGCTCTTTTTCGCTTTCCTGCTGAACATTAGAGAAGGGCGGATTTGGCACACTTTGTAGGACCTAAACTAGGCCTATGGATGCAGTCAGCGGTCCCACCCGGCCCAAGGCCGGGTTGCCGACGGCCCTACATGCGTACGTCGTGAAAGCCCTATTACCGTACTCGTCCGGGTTACAGCTCATGCCCGCGGGCGGTTGGCCTCTTGGATTGATCGAGCTCAAAATTTTCACCTTGTTTATAGCTGTCTGGCTGATACTCCCCACAACTGAAATTGTCTGGGTGACCAATTTTGATACAGTCACCACGCTGGAGGTTTCCAAGGCGGTTTGAAATGGTTACCAGAAAAGTTGGTCTAGCTCAATTGAGTGTCATTCCGTCTTGGCTCCCCTGACCACACCCACCAAAGCGAACCTGCCAGACGGCCATTTCCAAGCATAGCCTAAGGATACCCACAGAGCACTGTGGCACCAAAGAAAATTGGTTACCTTTTCTTGCCCAAAAAAACTCTGGGATCCCGGTCTACAGTCTTGCGTGATCTTACTTTTCTCTCATGAAACTTGCCCACTGAATGCACGTCTATCTGTAAGAATACATCAGTTCCAAGACATGACGAGCAGCGACCAAGGTATGCAAAAACCCAGTCACGCTCAATCACGGCGCCACTGGCTTGTGCGCTATTCCACTTCAGGCCCATGATCGAAGTCCGTTACTTCAATCCTCCGGACCTATATTTTAACTGATATGCTTGAAGCCCGACGTCAGTGTAGCCCCGTGAGGATAAAATCGGTCGTTTGTGCAGCAAGCATTCACTCCCGACTTTTCAATAACTTCAATTTAACCGCCCATGCTCGGGTTACCGCCCATTTGTTTTTTCAGTACTAATTAAGCGCCCAGGGCGGTAACCCGGACGAGTACGGTAAGTGAAAACGTTTAGACGTAGTAAATGCTGCTAGGATTGTGACCTTAACAACAATGTACCCCTCCACGGGGCCACTGAAGGATAAAGCAAGCACCAACTGCACACTGATAGATCGGTGATGAGATATCGGCTGGAGTACAGCCTGCGATCGCCGGGTGACTCGATGTTTCGCTGTCTCTCCTTAGTGTCAGTCGCCTGGCCCCACAGCTACCGGATGCCACGATTTAACCCTGACGCTTGCAAAATATAACGCCGGGGCCGGGCACATGCCCCTTCTTCCACTTCCGTCCCCATGCGCGCACCCAGCGGGGAGGGGGCTGGGCTCGGGGGGCTCTAAGGAGCCCTCCCCCATTTGGCGAAGTGTAAAAAAAGCTCTGCCCCAGAGAAACGAAAAGTCCGAGGAAACGAGACAAAAAGTCGATTAAACTGAAAGGCGCAAACGCACAATTCACTGCTCTGGACGTGGTACCCCGCTTTTTTTTTACTTCGGCTGCTTTTGTTGGTAAAGGTCCACATCGTCCGGAAATTCGAGCCCCCATATTAAAGGCTGGATGCGCATGCTTCCCACTTCAGCTGAACCCGGCCCCTTGGGCGCGGCGTAATGCATTGAGGAAAAATCACAAGTAATGCACAAAAAGTTTTAACTATGTATTAGTTATAACTATTGTAGAAAATAAATCTGAAACTAAATATGGCGATTCAGATCCTCCCAAGGATACTATTGTTTCACGAGAATACAAATAGGTAAATAAAATAACAAGAATGGATCAACTGAAATTTTCAGATGTAATGACGTCCTTTGTCAACAGAAACAGAAATAAAGAATGCAAAAAAGGTAAATAAATCAACAAGAATGGATCAACTGAAATTTTCGAATGTTATAACGTCCTTTGCTACCAGAAACATAAATAAAGACGCAGAAAATAAATCTGAAACTAAATAACGCGATCCAGATCCTCCCAAGGATACTATTGTTTCACGAAACGTAGAATGTAAATAGGTAAATAAAACAACAAGAATGGATCAACTGAAATTTTCGGATGTAATGACGTCCTTTGTCAACAGAAACAGAAATAAAGAATACAAAAAAGGTAAATAAAACAACAAGAATGGATCAACTGAAATTTTCGGATGTAATGACGTCCTTTGTCAACAGAAACGGAAATAAAGAATACAAAAAGGTAAATAAAACAACAAGAAAGGATCAACTGAAATTTTCGGATGTAATAACGTCCTTTGCCACCAGAAACAGAAACAAAGACGCAGAAAATAAATCTGAAACTAAATAAGGCGATCCAGATCCTCCCAAGGATACTATTGTTTCACGAAATGTAGAATATAAATAGGTAAATAAGACAACAAGAATGGATCAACTGAAAATTTCGGATGTTATAATAACGTCCTTCGTCAACAGAAACAGAAATAAAGACTATTAAAAACTATTAAAACGATTACATAATCTTTTTACCATGTATGATGAAACTGGAACATCGCACGGTGATATTTTCAACAGCAATGGACAAAAAAGCACGTGATCTGCAAAAAATTCAAACTGGCTGAGTTGTGTTTTAGTTCGCGGCCATCGATCGTTTCCTTGTTTTGGCTATGACATCATACCCAGAATGCAATTCATAGTCGATAAGCCTTTTGGAATTTCCTAGCCGCTGGGAAATTTTCTTTCCAAACAAGTTTATTTTATGTATCAGGCTCTGTATCAATCTTCCGAAGAATTCCTCACAACACCCTGGGACACGATCCAGTTCGTTTGGAGATCACTCAACGCCATATTCTGTGAGAATAGTTGAAGACTTAACCTTGGCTCTGTCGGGTGCCGGTGAGTTGCTCAGATGCGGAATCGGTGTGTGTCTACCGCTTTGAGAAATAATTGTCGTGTCCTTTTTGATTTTTATAGTGTGTATCTTATGTTAACAATTCAATTCAGTTGTTTTTATTTTTCAATGTCACGCACGTAATCTCAGGGAATTAGTGTTCGCGGTTGTTGTTTTGCTTTCACATTCCGGTTTCTTAATATAATTGGTGTCTCATTCTGTGAATTCTCCCAACCGCTTTACATGCTCACCGGTGATCTTTGTGGGCCGCCATCTTGGACTTTTAAAGCCGAGTCAGACGTGTTTCCTGTCAAAAAGTGTGTTTTCCTTTTGTATTCGGCTTTGAATTGCATGAACGAGGGTCGAGATTACATTGTTTTGTATTTTATTCCGAAATACGAGTGTATTTAAGTTGTTGGCGCATTAATTTTTCTGAAAATCCTACGTCTTCCCCTAACTCTAGATGTCCAGTGCACCCGCGGAATCTCAAGCCCAGAACAACTCCGCGCAGACAGCCGCTTCTCCTCCGAGTAAAAAACGAAAAGTCGAGGTAACGGGTGCCCAGTGTTCAAGCGATAGCGTGGTAACTTCTGATACCACCGTGAGTTGAAGTTTAGCTTCAGATTTGGTTAAAAATCAAAACTAACCGCTATAGCCTTGTCTGCCCTTGTCATGTGTTTGGCACTTTGGCAGAGCCACCGTCGGCACTGGTTGGATATAGCGGTCCCAGATTTTGACAACCAATTTCATCCACTGAACCGTTATTCAGTGATTGCCTGGTTCTCAAAACCAGGGTCTAGGGTAATGTAGTACCCTCTTCTTGCTCAACTACTTTGCTTAAGCTTGCCTTGGCTTGCCATTTACACATGATCTGCTAAGAAGCCTCAAGCAATAAACGTCTATAAATTCCTTCAGATCACTCTCAGTAAGCTGAGGAATGAAAAGATCGAAATCAGTTTTATTGGCTGTTGTCCTGAATCAAAATTTCGTTTGCTGAGCTTGAAGGCGTGGTCATAGCAGCTTTAATGCTTGAATAGTTTTGGAAAGTTGATTCAACCTCAAACTTTTGACTTACTCAATGCAGGGCATTGCATTTAGGTCGACCCTTACAGTTTTTAGTTCCCGTTGTAATATGTTTCGTCGAAAAGTTACTCATGTTTTGTTGAGGCCCATGTTCTCAACTTTGTTACACTTTTTCCATGTTCAGTGCCTTTGGAGATCTCAACTCTTGTAAAAAATATTAATTCAATACACGGTATTACCCTTGTTGTCAATAAATCTATATTTCTTTCTATAAAACTCCTGCTCCTATAGCATTTATTTAAGTGTGTTTCTTCTGTTTTCAGGAAGTCCTAGCGAAGAACGGAACCATGACAAGCAACAGTTCTTCGGACATAGATGAAAGTCTATATTCCCGGCAGCTGTACGTTTTGCTTCTTTTGTCTTATCAGGGATATTCCTGGACCAAGCCTTTGCGCCATTAGCACATAAAAAATATAAAGGCGCAAGTACGTTGCGTCAGTGTGCCTCTGGGCGCATCCTTTAAAATGCAACACTTCCAAAAATATGTAAGGTTCTAATCAGTTTACTGCCAGTCTGGTAGTATAGGTTGCAAATTTCATTAAAATGGTACCAAGTTAACACACCCTTTAGGTTTTCCAACATTTGATCGTAAATTTACCATTTCTGTTTACAAATGACACCGTATTGCTTGGCTCCAGCTGCGACCTTGACATTCCATTATCCTCCGACAGAGGACGTGACATCATGCTGTGAGGTACATCTGCTTTAAGAACTTGCCCTTGAGGTTTCTGTTATATGTCACCACTTTAATTACACTTAGTCTGCTGAGCACAACTTTTTTAAAAGGGCACACTTTTTATCATCAGGTGCACCCAAACGACACAGCTTCAAACCTGGTCAGGAATATCCCTTTCTTATGCTGAATTTTCAAATCTGAACAATGATATACTATGTCCTCGGTTCAATAACACTAAACCGTCGGCTTCATGGATGTTGTCTTGGCTACTTAATATTTGTTATCATAAAAAACCTGAGCTCAAATGTAAGTCAAATATTTCTATTTTCTTATTATTTTGATGGCTTTCCTCATTAGTACGAAAGACTCTAGAGCTATTTTGGTCTGGAATTTTTAGATTAATGAGGTCTTAAACTGGCACATTTTGGTGCTGGAAATTAGAAGAAGACCGTCATATGCTAGTAATTCCTGTTGCAATTTTGCTCTGCTGAAAAATTAGACCAGTTTCTTGTCTGGACAATTTCTCTTTGTGAAATTGACAGTCCAGGAGAACGTGACAATGTTGATGTCCTCATCTGTTGTAGCCATCTTGCAGTTTCTTTAAAGCCTCATGCAGCGCCCTCTGTTGGGGTTTGCTCTTTTGTTTTGTAATGTGTCTAGTTTACATTCCTTTTAAAACGTGATAGCTCATGAACAGAATGGCATTCACTGGTTGGTTCAATGATAAAATTCACCTCTGCTTAAATCATTCATCAAGTTCACTTTATTTTAGTTGACGGTTTGCAATTTTGGCCTGATTAGAGGTATGTGGGTCTTTAAGGTGTATGGGCTGTATGATTGTTCTTCAGGTACATGGCACACATTGTTGTCAAACACTTGTGTGACATATCTGATCAAAAATAACACTAGGGTAATCTCCATTAGTGGCATGTGCAACAATGAGTGTTGGAGAACTTTGATTATTTAACCAAACAAAGCAGTCAGCCTTTGGAAAATACGAAAATGAAGTTTTTCCTGAAACTGAAAATAGCCACCAATCTATGAATTTACTTTGAATTAAAGGGCACAATTTGACTCTGTTCCATGCAGTTCTACATCACATTCAATGCTGTATATTTCTCAGAGTGAATCTTGTCTCGTTTCTCCACAGCTATGTGCTGGGTCACGAGGCCATGCGTCGCATGATCGCATCCAATGTGCTCATCTCAGGAATGCGCGGGCTTGGCGTGGAGATTGCCAAGAACGTCGTCCTTGGTGGTGTCAAGTCGGTTGCCATCCATGACGATGGTGTGGTCTCTTGGGCTGATCTCTCCTCTCAGGTATGAGTGGCTGTGCAGTTTAAAATGTCATCATTACAGGATCTAGCGATGTTTTTTGGGATTTGAAGTATGTTGAACATTTTGTAGTCTGGCCTCATGTTCTTCTGATATAGAATGTGGTTATTTGCGATATTGAGTATTATGATTTAGGTGGACTGCATTTGTTCAAGCTATAGACAGTACTGAAGTTAGCTCAGTTTGACAGGAACTACTTAAATTTAAAGTATGAAATCGAATTGTATGCAAAAAAAATCTGTGTGCTACGATCATGTACGTTAAGAACTACAATTTTGAAAGAGCATACTGACTATATAAAGTGTTTCATTTGTGACTTTCCTTAGACACTGTCAATGTGCTAGAGATGACATAGTCAATGTATATGATATCTCTTCTTTGTTCCAATTAGATTGGATGCATTATCAATCATCCAGGTGATTATCTAGTTGCAGTAGAACTTCTACAGTAAGACCCAGAGGTTGGGATTGTATTTCTTCGCGACTCTCTGTTTGCTTGATGTGCATGAGAAGAGTTGTGTTTAGCTCTCTGTAAACTTGCCCCACCAGTCTGCAAAGTACATATCATGGAGAGTGTGCCTGCCATTAGATGCAGTACAACGCCATTGTAATTGGTCAGTGTAATGCTGTTAACATAAAAATAACTGGTCATAAGTATCGTGAGGTCAGTTAAAATTACAGTGAAATTATTTATTACATTAAATCTTTAGCAGCCTTACTAAATTCTCCTGCATTCAGGGTGGCGGGGGGTAATTAGTCTGGTGATGAATATGGCTTCTGCCCAGCTGCCATGATGAAAGTTCTGTGTCATTTAGTCTGGATACTTCTGGCGTTTGCTGTATCTTGCCAACAAGACATTTGTAATGTGATTGAAAATGAAGGTGACCTCTTTATATTGCTTTCAATGAGGAGTCCTCACAATGTCCATTTTTCATGTTTGCAGTTTTTCCTACGTGAAGCGGACATGGGGAAGAACCGCGCCGAGGTGACCATGCCGAGACTGGCCGAGCTGAACACCTATGTGCCTGTGTCGGCCATCACTGGAGAGTTGAACGAAGCTGAAGTAAAGAAATACCAGGTTTGTTGGGGTCTCGTGCAGTTATTCACTGTCCATGTTTTTTTTTAGCATTCAGAAATTTTTTATGTTATTTCTTTCCTTCGAAAATTGGGGAATTTCAAAGCAAATATTTCTAGCTAGCTTTCATATGTTTTAGTACACTTTTCATCTTGTTGCTATAAGTTTGTCAAAGTTTTTTAGTAATGTATTTTCCACAACCCATTTTGTCCTGTTGCATTAAAGGTCATGGCAGTGCAGTTGCATGCTTAGAACACCAGAGAGGAGTTAGAAAAAAGTGCATGGAGTTTCAGCTATAAGGAGATTTAATAGTCATTTTCAAAGCACGCAAGGACATTTAGTGATGTGGGGCCCAGTTACAGATTCCTAGGTTTCTCATGCAAACCCTTAACAGTGTAAACAAGAACGTTCCAGCATGCAAAATGGGTTGTGGAAAAAGACTTTTCTGTAAGACGTTGCTTCAGGTAGTCAGTTTGTATTCCACATTTCCCTGTAAAGTCTGGCGGAAGTTGGTGCTTGATAGTCTTACAGACTAAGAACTATCCAGTAATGTTTCAAAAAATTTGGTAACTGACTTCATTGTTTTTAAAAGGTTGTTGTGCTGACCAACTCGTCTCTGGATGAACAGCTTCGCATTGGTGACTTCTGTCATGCCAATGGCATCAAGCTTATTGTGGCCGACACCAGAGGTCTCTTTGGGTGAGTTGTGTGTGTAGCCTTTTGCAACTTTTAAGTTTGTGAAGAGCTTGTGGCTTCCTGTTTCAAGTTTCAGTGTCGAGTGCAAGTATACGTTTGTAAGTAATATTTAACATTCACTGACACAGTTGTTTGTTTCAGCCAAATTTTCTGCGATTTCGGGGACAACTTCATCTGTACAGATACAAATGGCGAACAGCCAATCAGTAATATGATAGCCGACGTTGAAAAGGTAAACAACTCTTTAAAATCTCATTTTCTCCTGTTAAGCTGCTACAAAACTAAAAGCAATGTGTTGGCACTAGTCTCAATAAAACCGGTCTCAAAATTTTCTTTGTCATATCCAGTTTACATTTCTGTAGCAAGGAAGAGCGCCCAGAGGACTAGCCAGTAAAATTCGCTTCAATGTCTGTTATTTGTGGCTAGATGTTGACCTCCCCCATTCTTGAAATAGTTGAATGACTAATTGATGTAACTATCTAAATTAGCAGGACACTGACAATGTTGACAAATATTGCGCCGTGTTATTGGTTAGTACATGTAATGGTTACATTGATATCTGTCTGTTTTTCTCCTGCAGAATGCAGATGGCGTTGTAGCCTGCCTGGATGAGACACGTCACGGTTTCGAGAGTGGCGACTACGTGACCTTCTCTGAGGTGCAGGGGATGACTGAGCTGAATGGCTGTGAGCCGCGAGAAATCAAAGTCCTTGGTATGCAGTCATAGCGTAGCAACATGCATCTATTGAGCGTTTAGCACTTTAGGTTTCCTGCTTGATTTTTATGAAATCGAAACTGATTTCTTGTTTTTAGTCATACAGACTGTGTTATTACATGTGTTGAATTTGATAACACCACATCTTCACTTTGGCGTACGTGAAGTCTGATACACTGGTGATCCTGTTGCTGGCACCCCATCTAGTGTTAAGGTATGGAATCACAGATCACTAAGTAAGTGGTAAGTTAGTGGACTTTAAAGTGGAACTTGCAGGGTAATTCATTATCTCTATGGTTGGTTGGCCAAATTATGTAGAAACACAACATATAGCGATGATATGAATATGAATATGAAGTAGGTTGAGAATTGCTCAATGTTTTTAAGAACAATTTTTGTGGTGAAAATTTCACAGCAAATCACTGAACCATGTCCAGTAATTACAGTGACGTGGTGCTGTGGAATAGCACTGCATTGTGCTGGCTATGTGAGCCTGCGAAGTACGTCATTAGTGTACAAGTCACCTATTTGCAGGTTGTTTTCGTTTTCAATGAATACTACTGCACTCTATCTAACATAGATTATGTTAAAATAGCATTGTCTTTTACCATAGTTAGGAGCATGCTAATACATATTAAAGAGTCTAGAAATTGTAGCTAATCGCAAGTTTCCTGAAGACCACAGATAAATAGTATTAATTGCCTTTGCTTGTGAAATTGCCAAACATGAACAGCTTGGGCTCTGAGGTTTCATGAGGCGATAGTTTTATATTTTGTTCCTTTTTACCCCCATAGTCATTGTTGAAAACATATATATGATCAGTCGGTCCTGCACAACATTAATACTTCATTCAGTGAGACCAATGTCAACTTTTTCAGGGCCTTACACATTCAGCATAGGGGACACGTCAGGGTTTTCCGACTATGTCAGAGGTGGTGTCGTTACACAGGTTAAAATGCCCAAGGAACTAAAGTTTGTAAGTACATTAATGCAAGTATTGGAAATAAACTCGTGTAGTTGTGAGGACACAATGGATTGACATTACTTCTTGTAGATGTTTGTTGAATGTATGTTGGTACGTCATGCGGAAATGTAACACTTGATTAGGTTAAAATTGAATCTCAAGATTAGAAACTTGCGTCGACAAAGAATTTTTCTTTTTCATTGTTTTTAACTGGGGGAATTGTAAGGAAACGGATGATGATGCAGCTCACATTGATAGGCAGTCACGGTGCCTTCATCTCTTAGTTTGGCCGCATGGGTACTGCTTCAGTTTTCTGTTGGCGGCGGTTATTATCTATCATTAAGGTGAACGTGACTGAGTTGTCTTGTCGCTTCATTTCAAAATTGGTTGCATTTTAGTGTATCGGTTGTAAGAAAAATAGAAAAGGTACCAAAAAGGGTGTGGGGGTCGTTTTTTTTTCTTTCTTAAGCTGTGAAGTGTAATTCTTAGAATAAGCCGCATTGTAGAGCAAAATCAAACGATAACACCCGTCAGGTGGTCTGTTAATTAGTAATGTTTGAGTTATGGTCAATGCTTCGGTATAAGGGAGCTTCTCCTCTGATGCTGACTCCCATCTGTGACATGGTATTCATGATATTGTTAAGGCAGGTGAAGAACTTTGATGAACACTCGTGGCACACTAACCTTTTGGCATTATTTCAAAGGGGAATGAATCGCATTACACACATTGTCTAAGCAAGGTTTAGCTTGTCATCATTTCCTGTCCGTATACTGCATTTTTGTTTTCTTAGACTTTTTTATAAGGCTCCCTCCACTTTTGCAGCCTTGATGGGTCTGCCTTGTGAGTCATGATTGAAGTCGTCTAATGAAGTGCTATTTTGGTTATGCATAGGTATCCATAAGGAGCAGTCACCATTGTGTTGTCACTTTTCTTGTTCTCAGAAATCACTGCGCAATGCCATGAAAGCTCCAGAGTTTGTGATGACCGACTTTGCAAAATTTGAGAGGCCCGGCCAGCTGCACATTTTTTACCAGGCCCTGCACGAGTTCGTCAAACGCAACAAGCGTATGCCTGCACCCAGGAGTAAGGTGAGCGGACCACAGTGGAACGTGTTTTGTAAAGTGATGGTATTGTTCAGACACCCTGAACTTCTGTGACCGCAAGGAAACTGGTGGAATTAGTGTAATTTTACCTCTGAAATTAAGTTGTCATTTAAAATTTTTATAGTTAAAGGAAATTGGGATATTTTTGTGATGTAGTGAAGTTGAAAGTGCACGCCACTGGGAATTCATAACTTGACTCTTGGTTTTACATTCATTGTTATAGTCATCTGATTTCAAATTCTTTGTTGAGTGGTCTTGTACTGCTGCTGTTGTTGTGGAGAAATAATGTTGTCAACATTTTCAAAGCTGGTCATGAAAGAACAGGATTCTGAATATCTAGTGCTAAAATAAATTTTGAAAATACTCGAAGTGGGAACTGAAAGCCAAGAGGTGTCTTGCTGTAATCTCTGAGCACGTTCTTGTTTATTTTAGTTTGACTTTCATGGCTTATCACAAACATTCTTATGTCTGGTCTACACACCACCTGTTGGCCACATCACGTGACCTGATTATGAGGCCAATAGGTGGCGTGCAGACCAAACTTAAGAATGTTTGTGATCTATATTTTTCCATGTCTGTTCAGGATCTGCATATGTTATGTTCCATGACTTACGTTAAGTCTACATCTAAAAATATTCTTTCTTTATTTTCTGTCTCAAATTACATGACTAATTATGATGTTGTACATGTGGTAGATGTTGGAAGTGACCATTGGTCAGTGATGAATGACGACAACACCAAATACCAAAAGTACTTAAATTTGCACTTGCATTCTTGCCGATCAACAGCATAGCTATGATGTATTGTCCTTCATCGCAGGCTGACGCTGAAACCTTCATTGCCATTGCGAAAGAGGTCAACAGCCAATCAGAAGCCAAGGTAGAAGAGGTGGACGCTGACTTAGCGCGTCAGTTTTCATACTGTGCTGCTGGCGACCTTTGTCCAATGCAGGCTGTGATTGGTGGAGTCGCTGCACAGGAAGTTATGAAGGTCAGTCATTAGGTTCCTTTCTGTAAAAGTCAAATCAAAACAAACCATTTATCTCAGTGAGGTTTGTTGTATATGAAAGCTTTAGTGAGCGCAGTTTCGATTTTATAACTATATCCATTGGGACACCGTTGTTTCATATTGGAGGATCTTTTGCATTAATTTAGCAAACTTGGAAGATGGGACAAGTTAACATTCCATACTGTCATACTCTGGCCAAGATGGAGCTCATTAATGTTATTTTGGCTTAATAAAACGCTTCAGTTTTATTTTATCCAACTTTTGAGGTTTGCATGTTTGACGCTGAAATTAATTAAGGATTTGTTGTTGTTTCTGCTCAATCTGTTGTTTTCATTTGGTTAATGTTTTAAAAGTGTGAGCAGATAGTTTTCCTGCTTTTCTAACTTACATAGTACACTTTGGCTTGACTACTGTTCTTGGTTAAATTGTTTACCAAATTTACGGGCAATAACTATATTTTTTTTTCAAATTTGCCTTGTTGGTTGTTTGAAATGGCAGGCCTGGATGTAGCGCAAGCCTCTAAGATGTACTATTGTGATGTGTACTGTTGACAGGCGTGCAGTGGAAAGTTCAATCCCATCTCTCAGTTCTTGTACTTCGACGCCCTCGAGTGTCTGCCTGAAGAAAATGCAGACCAAGAGCTGACCGAGAAGAGTTGCAAACCAGTGAGTTTCTCCGTAGGATTTAGGAAGTATGGTTAAATCTCATCAATGTAGGACACCATGTGGATGACAGTTGAAATTTAATGAATCTAGTTTTTCCTTGAAAGATACATAGCGCCTTATTAAGTAAACGATCTTGTGTCTCCAAGCTGTATACGGTAGCTACCATCGGACAATATTTTGATAAACTTGACATTCGCAATAATGTGAAAATTCTATGTATGCTGAAAGGTCAGTTATGGCAACAGTTTTTTGGCCAAAATTGGTAAGATTGTTTGGTAGTCGGGTAGTGTAGTCAGTTAGTGAGGTCTTGTCATATTGTAGTGTGTTTTAATGATCTTGCATGTCTAGGTGAATATAGCATCGTTTCACGGGATTGAGTTAGATTTTATAAATGAGAAGACAAGAAATTGCCAGAAACAGTTTGCATGTCACCAATCTCTGCATCATGTTACTAAAGTTACATGTGTGGTGAATAATTTGGTTACGTATGACATTTGTTATAAAATGATTTTCTTACGATTAGGAGGTTGAGTCCAATACGTGAGGTTGTTTAATGGTTGAGAAATGTGTTGAATGCATTACATGGATTTAAGATTGTGTCGTATGTGTTCTGGAATAAAAATTCTTAGTTTACATTATTATATGTCCGTGGTTAGGCCTGTCGTAACCATGCATGCTTGTGTTTCCAGAGAAACAGTCGCTACGACTCTCAAATTGCTGTGTTTGGTGAAGAGTTTCAAAAGAAATTGGGGGACTCCAAGTATTTCTTGGTAGGTGCCTCCTGTGCAATTGCGAAGACTGTATTTCTGTAGATTTGGTTAAGACTTGATACTGCCAATTTCGCGTGTGCATATATTGTCTATTTTTAGACGTTCTCACTTGTGTTTCCTCAGTTCAGTTTAAATATACCTTCGAGATGCTCTTCGTAATTACAATAAGGCAAATATCTATTGTTGGACCTCAATCTCTTTTTGTAGGTTGGCGCCGGCGCCATCGGCTGTGAGATGCTCAAGAACTGGGCCATGACTGGTCTTGCCTGCGGCGACAACGGACACATAACTGTCACAGATATGGATACGATTGAGAAGTCGAATCTCAATCGCCAGTTCTTGTTCAGACCATGGGACGTCTCGGTAAGTATTGGTATCGCTGATGCCACAGTATGTAATTTTCAAGGCATGCTGGGCGCACTATCAAAGGCCCAGAAATTATCAAGTTTGAAAATTCCTTAAGCCAGGTTAACAGGACATGTTGCTACTAAAAATAATTTTACAGTTGCAGGTCTTATGCAAACAAAGCTGTTTAAACACGCATGAGTGCTGTTTTTTGTCTTATTGACGTAAGCTTGTGAGAATACTGTGTTACATTGCTCTTTTTATACCTAAAGAAATGCATTTTTGTAACATCTCCCTTGGCATCAAAGAATATCGCATTTGTATTTCTCTGTGGATTAAGCTTGTGATTGAAAGTTGAAGTGAGTTGCCAGGAAAACCAGATCGTGTGTGTTGCAGAAAACTAAGTCGTCGTGCGCGGCTAACGCGGTACGCCAGATGAATCCCAGTGTTAAGATCACGCCGCATGAGAACCGCGTTGGTGCAGACACGGAGAACATCTACACAGACGAGTTCTTTGAGGCGTTGACAGGTGTCACTAATGCACTGGACAACGTTGACGCACGTAAGTGAACCTGTTGCTGGGTGGAGTTTCAGAGTTGCCTCAGATGAATAACTTCCCATGACTGTGATTAGTTGAAATTAGCATACCTTTTGTTGAAGTGGCAGAAAGAAAATGTCTGCGGGTGCAGTGGAATTCGCCTGACTTTTATAAAGCAGTCGTTAATGGTCACGTTTGTTTATGGAAGTGGAATTAATTTGCATTTTGTGTCTAGTAAGTTTCTCTCTTTTTCCACTAGAAGGCAGAATTACTCAGGCCAGTTGTTCCATTCTATCAGTTGAAAGTGTTTTGTGAAAATCTCGGTGTGTTAATTCTGTGTATTTTACATACATGACAATTGGTCCTTGAACTATCACTTTCCAAACTCCAGTGAAGTTAGCTGCATAATTCGGAAATAAAAACTCCAAGGTCTTGCATAGAAAAGCAGGACCTCTCATTTGTAACATCGCTTTGTTAAAGACACTTGATTTTGTTTTTTCTCACCTATCTGTGTCACAGATGTATTTGTATGAACATGTGTACTTTGTGTCTGCTCAGGTCTGTATATGGACAGGAGATGCATCTACTACAGGAAGTCGTTGCTGGAGTCCGGAACTCTGGGAACAAAGGGCAATGTACAGGTAAGCACTTACTGTCGGCTCAAGCTGTCATTGGTTGGCCCAAATCAACGTTGTGTCAGCCCAATGTAGTTTCATGGTTTGCTCAAGGATCATCTAGTGTTGCGTTCCGTTTGTCATCAAAGTTGTCTTAAATGTGTAGATGGCAGTTTAGATGACTGGTCTAGATGAATTTTGTTCTGTGTAATTTACAATATTTCACCTGTTCCATTTTTGCAAATTGGTCATCTTTATACTGTTATGTGGTCTTTTCTATGATGTGAGTGTCTTCAAAACTTTACAAGTGTAGCACCAGTGCCGGTCTGTTATATTTCTTTAGCTGGAATTAAGTGAGTGCTTGCTAGTATAGTACACGTCACAAGTAATCAACCAAAATACTATTTCCCTCTTTATGATGGGTCTTTGCTAGCTACTCCGATTGTAAAAACCACTTGCACTCGGCCGTCGTGACAAGGAATTCCGGNATCAGTTGAAAGTGTTTTGTGAAAATCTCGGTGTGTTAATTCTGTGTATTTTACATACATGACAATTGGTCCTTGAACTATCACTTTCCAAACTCCAGTGAAATCAGCTGCATAATTCGGAAATAAAAACTCCAAGGTCTTGCATAGAAAAGCAGGACCTCTCATTTGTAACATCGCTTTGTTAAAGACACTTGATTTTGTTTTTTCTCACCTATCTGTGTCACAGATGTATTTGTATGAACATGTGTACTTTGTGTCTGCACAGGTCTGTATATGGACAGGAGATGCATCTACTACAGGAAGTCGTTGCTGGAGTCCGGAACCCTGGGAACAAAGGGCAATGTACAGGTAAGCACTTATACTGTCGGCTCAAGCTGTCATTGGTTGGCCCAAATCAACGTTGTGTCAGCCCAATGTAGTTTCATGGTTTGCTCAAGGATCATCTAGTGTTGCGTTCCGTTTGTCAGCAAAGTTGTCTTAAATGTGTAGATGGCAGTTTAGATGACTGGTCTAGGTGAATTTTGTTCTGTGTAATCTACAATATTTCACCTGTTCCATTTTTGTGAATTGGTCATCTTTATACTGTTTTGTGGTCTTTTCTATGATGTGAGTGTCTTCAAAACTTTACAAGTGTAGCACCAGTGCCAGTCTGTTATATTTCTTTAGCTGGAATTAAGTGAGTGCTTGCTAGTATAGTACACGTCACAAGTAATCGACCAAAGTACTATTTCCCTCTTTATGATGGGTCTTTGCTAGCTACGGTTTAACTCAGCTGACATAATGGGGAATTACTGTTGAGCTCAGTCGTCACGAAGAGAATTCCTGGTCATTTTGTCTGATAATTTTTGGCTAATGTCCCCTAGGAACTACTGTGAGCATTATAGCTATCTTGACATATCCCACGCTAACCAAGCGGCATGTGTATTCCCGAATAATTTGTATGTGAAAACAAAAAAATCTGAATAAGGGCTTTGCTAGCTGGTGCACGGGATGGTGATCGTTTTCGGCTCAAACTCATTTTAAATAGCAATTTACATGACTTTATACGTGGGTCTGCAGAGAATTTTATCTCTAACTCACTTAGCTAAATAACGAGTTCATTTTTTGTAGATGCCTTTTCTTATTTGTTGTTCACTCTTTTGACTGCCGATGGCATCACACTGTGTTTATTTATTTCAGAATACTTGGAATTAGTCAAAGTTGAAACTAGTCTTATATTGCTCCAAGGGTCATATCAGTTGTCATGGTGACAATTGCTACTAAACGTTCTTTGTTCCTAGGTGGTCATCCCACACTTGACCGAATCCTATTCATCTTCACAAGACCCACCTGAGAAGACTATTCCTATGTGTACGCTCAAAAACTTTCCCAACGCAATCGAACACACCCTGCAGGTAGGTGGAACCTTCTTTAAATCAGACCTACACAATGCATGTGAAAGCATCCCAAGTTTCTCCACATGTGTATTTGGCCACAATAAGTGCCTGTAATTCCCCTGATAGCCTCTTACTGCTTTGGCAATGGAAAGTTACTCATTGTAATGAGCATTTTAATTATTCCGGCCTGATTCAAGGATGACCTGTCAGTTATCTCAAGTCTTGAGGTGATTTCTAATCCAAGTATGGAGCAAATTGGAACTGTTGAAGGTCAAAATCCAAAGCTGCTTTTTGACAGAGGGCTCTGGTGCTTTGCCACAACGCTACAGAGTAAAGTGTTCCTACTCACCATGCATAACTAGAAAAAGACAAAAATGTTTTTGTTGAGTGGGCCCGTGATAAGTTGATAGTACTACTTGTTCAGCACTCACATTGCCATTGTTTGTTGCAGTGGGCCCGTGATCAGTTCAAAGGCTTGTTCAGCGACCCAGCTGAGAACACACAACAGTATGCTACAGATCCCAAGTTTATGGAGCGAACACTCAAACTGCCAGGAGTGCACCCAGTGAGTTTTGGGTTCTGTGGTTGCCATTACTCAGCGCTCGATTTGGCAACCTGCAGATTGCCAAAGCAAACTCAGATTGTGTTTGGCGACCTGGGAAAAATTCGAAGTCACCACAAGGTCGTCAGCCGTCAGCGCCGATGATTTCGTTTGGCGACCTGGGATTTTTGCGGGGTCGCCGAATGAAACTTGGTGTTCAGCTAAGCATCAAGCGGTGTTATTGATTACCAAGTGGCACTTTCTTTTGATCCACACAGAAACTCTGTGTTAATAGAGAGTTTAGGAGACCTGTGAATGAGTGTGTGTGGTGGGATGGAATAGCAGAGACAAACTGAGGTCACTATACGTTTTCTGGTTTATTTTTTCTGTTTTATTTCAATTGGCAAAATAAATTACAAAATTGTTTTGTGTGTGTCACATAATTTGACTAAAGCTCCCTCTTGCTGGAAAAATGTGTGTGCATTGTTTGCAGTATATTGTTTATGGTGGGATATACAAGTAGTGTTGCTTTTTAAATTAGTTTCTCAACAATGCCATGTACGGCATTTTAAGGCAAACGGCTTTTCTTTGGTTTTGTAGTTCGTTCTAGACTGCATACCCAAAGTAATCAGAAAAATTGCTGTTTCGTTGTCATGGCAGGTAATTGACCTATCACAAGGTATGTCCCTTTGGGAAAAAGTCGACAAGCAAACAATAAGTTTTACCTGGCAACGTGTTGTCCGGTATAGGGGCAGCTTGGAAACAAAGGTGTGTCAGAAATGCTGCTATCTGATTGGTCAGTTAAGTCGTTACTTAAAATCCTTATGATAGGTCAGTTCTAGCTACTCTGATGACAAATACCTATTGCACCCTGACTTCGTGACAGGCAATTTCAATTACACTCGGTTGTCATGATTTTGTTTTGTTTGATAATATTTGGTGTGCACTGTGTTAGTGTGTGAATACAGTTGTAGATTTTACTTGCCCAGAACTTGCTGAGTGACACAGTACAAGAAAAAAAGGGATCAGACTAAATTCAGTTTTTCCCGTCATGACTTTTTTGTCAACAACAAAGTTTATTGGTTATAAATATTAGGGTGGCAAAATTCTAATTACAGAATGACTCACCCACGTTAGTAACATTCCTGTTAATTCTTTTTCATTCTTCGTTTTGAGAGATTTTTTGACGACAAATTTGGCTTCTGTCCAGCCGCTTTGAGAGGAATTTCCGGGTTATTTTGTCTGAGTAGTTTTGGCTTGTACTGTATATGTTAAGCACATTAAACTGCATTTCTGCTTTCTGACTATGTGAACATCTGTGTTGTTTTCAGATGGAAATTCTGGAATCCTTGAAGAAGACCCTTGTTGATGATCGTCCAAATTCATTTGAGGACTGCGTTGCCTGGGCACGGCAGTTGTTTCAAGATAGATATAGCAACACTATACGACAGCTGTTGTTTAACTTCCCCAAAGATCAGGTTGGTAGAAATTGTGAGATGTCCCGTTTCATGATGATGCGCTGGTTGAATAGTTTCTGGAGTTTGGGGAATGGTTACAGAATTTTGTTAAATCTATACGTACGTGGTGAGAGGACCAGCTGCCAGCCAACATCTGTGGCTAGTAAGAGACTTGCGCAAAATCACGAGCCATGTTCAGGCATTGTGACAAGTTAGTATTTCACATGGAATTAATCTTAGTTTTGACGGTTCCTATCTGATGGATTTGGTTCCTTCAAAAATGTGTTGGAACTTTTGACTTAATAGAAATCTTGGGTCAGACATGTCCTCGTACAACCTCCTGGCTGTAGTTGATGTATAATACACATGTCCTCAAACAACCTTCTGGCTCTGTTTGGTGTATAATAGACATGTCCTTCAACCTCCTGGCTGTAGTTGGTGTATAATAGACATGTCCTTGTACAACCACCTGGCTGTAGTTGGTGTATTATAGACATGTCCTCATATAACCTTGTGGCTGTAGTTGGTGTATAATAGACATGTCCTCGTACAGCATCCTGGCTGTAGTTGGTGTATAATTGACATGTCTTCGTAAAACATCCTGGCTGTAGTTGGTGTATAATAGACATGTCCTCGTATAACCTCGTGACTGTAGTTGGTGTTTAATAGACATGTCCTTGCATAGCATCCTGGCTGTAGTTTGTGTATAATAGACATGTCCTCGTTCAGCATCCTGGCTGTAGTTGGTGTGTAATAGACATGTCCTCTTAAAACCTTCGTTGCTGTAGTTGGTGTAAAATTGGGATGTTTTTCAACCGTGTTTCTAACAAATGGATCAAAAGCGGGCAATAGTCGGATATAACATGCCCGCATTTTGAGAATCAATTTGATGTCGGATATTCAGTGTAGAAAGCTGGTTGTCAAAATGCGACTTGTTATGTCCGATTATTAACCAAAAACATAGTGTTTAATAGTAATCGTGTCTGATCGCGGTGAATTTGAGTGTTATCTTGCAGGTTACTACTTCCGGGGCTTTGTTTTGGTCTGGGCCCAAGCGGTGTCCACATGCCTTGGACTTTGACGTCAACAATGTGAGTATAGCTTAAATTTCTGGCTGAGTCATAGTAATGTGCCAAATGTATTTATAATCCTGAAGCTTTGTTTTGTATCTTATGGATCACCTAACACTCTTGGTCTCCCCAGTTTACATTGTAACATTATCATTCTCCATGTAAGTGCAACACTTGCTAACATTTACCTGGAAATGTTGCTTCAGACAGCACAGTTAATCTCTGGATGGCCCCTGAGTTTTCTACCTTGTTGGTCTTCTCTTGTCGAGAACGGCAAAAGTCTTGCCAGGAGTCGGGGTATTTCAGTGTACCTGGGCAAAAATGTAAACCCCTCAACCCATAGATTTTGTAACTTTTTAACCACTCAAGCATCAAGTGCCTTTTTTAGTAATAGTCTTAAAGCTACGGTAAATCCACCGTTGGCTGGGGAAATATCGTTTCAGTGGGGATATTGGTTTTAAATTGTGATTTATGTATTAAGGAACGAATTGGCAGTTTGTTCATGGCTTAGAGGTGTCTCAAGAGTGGCTTGTCACAGCAGATCACGCTAACTATGGTCTGTCAGTGATACTCTGCAACTTCCCTCAAGACCTAGAAACCACTTCTGATACGAGCAATGACCAAAATGAGGCCAGTTTTATAGCGGTGTTGTCTATGGTAGCTTACAATTTTTGTCTATGCTAGAATGATGCTCTCACGAATTTTCATAGCTATCACGTGATCCGTAGGTCACTCATTTGGACTTCATCGTTGCTGCTGCCAATCTCCGTGCGGACATGTATGATCTGAAGCAGAACCGTGACCGCGGCGCCATCGCCAAAATCCTGGCCAGCGTCAAAGTAGCTCACTTTGAGCCCAGGTCTGGAGTGCAGATCGACGTGACTGACAGCGAGGCTCAGGCTCGGTCCAACGAGGGCAGCGTGGGTAAGTAGACTTGTTGGGGGGAGGATGTATCAAATGTTAGACTTTGACTTTTACTGGAGCTGCTTTTCATTGTTAGCTTAGAATGGAGACACTTGGCTGGTTATTACCAAGGGGTTGTTGTACATAGCCCTTAGCGTCCCATAGCGTCCCTTAGCAATGGTAATTCTTCCATTATTTATGACTCGTTATTGCTGTCTGAAATTCTATTTTGTTAAATTTTACAAAAAACAAAGATCAACTAGAAGAGCTTTATTCGCGACCTTGCAGATGCTGATTATGTTGAGCGCCTACAGGCGGAGCTGCCTTCACCCGACTCACTGAAGGGTGTGAACATACATCCGCTTGAATTTGAGAAGGACGACGACACCAATTTCCACATGGACTTCATTGTCGCCTGCTCCAACCTTCGAGCGGAGAACTACGACATACCACCCGCTGATAGGCACAAGGTAGGTCAACGGTCACGAACGGGTCACTCAACTATGGTGATTCCATTTACTCTCTAAAGCTGTTCACGTTCATAACGTTGAATCAATGTGATCCTTGAGATGAGCTTGAATGTTATGGAACGTAAGGTTCGTGTCATGGGTATGTGGAGCTGTAAATAGTGTCTTCTGCTCTACATTTGTGTGAAGTCAATATAAGTGTCTATTATATTGTGCTCTAGCACATTATGGTTTATGTAAGTGACACTAATCTTAGTTTGTACTTGATGACCCCAACATGAAACATGTAAGCTGGAGTCGACTAAAAATGTAATTTTTGCTTGAAATCTTGAGTTTTTACTCTGAAAATTTTGGGTCATTTAATTCGAATTTGAATTCGACACTAATCTGCGTTTTAAACCGTAATACATTCAAGCACAGAATTATTGACACTTCTACTTAGAGCAGGAAATGTCAAAAAAATTGAATTTGGTGATTAAATACTGAGTCTAGAAAGTACATCTAAAACTTGTTTAGCCCTCTCTCTTTATATTTTTTGTAATTCTGTTTCGTTCCCCTTTCAGAGTAAACTAATAGCTGGTAAAATCATTCCGGCCATCGCCACCACGACTTCGCTTGTCACAGGACTGGTGTGTTTAGAGATGTACAAGGTAAGCTGGAGTCAAAAGGTGTTTGTTCTGTGACGCTAGTTACTCATCAAGGCTATTCAGATGACATGCTTCACTTGTATTGCTGGGTGATATCCTGTGAACATTTGCATGATCTCCCAAACTTGTGAGATACTATTTTCCCTGAACTCACCCTGGGTGTTGTATCCTATGTTGAACATCGTGCGCAATGTGTGATATATTAAACTCACAGTGCTGTCTATCAAAACTGGTTCGGTCCATGTTTTGGCTCGTATCTTTTGCGTGGCGAGTTAGCATTACTAATCACATTACGATAACACTGCTGATGACAGGGACTTTTAGATTGCTTCAAATTTAAGATTCCCGACTTCAACTTGACATAATTAGTTTTCTGTGGGACATGAATGCAATTGCAGTCATTTTGATTTGGAGATATTTAGATAGTGAGTAAAGAAAGTGACAAATGTCGTTGTTGTCTTCCTTGACTTTTGGTATTTCATTGACTACAGTTTGGTTCCTTTTCACTCCAGTGTCCTAATTGCACTTTGTTCTCTATAGCTCATACAAGGACACAAGAAATTGGAGTCTTACAAGAATGGGTTTGTCAACCTGGCGCTGCCATTCTTCGGGTTTTCAGAGCCAATCCCAGCACCCAAAACCAAGGTAAGAAAATGTGATAAATCTTGTGTTCAAAAATGACTCTCAGTCAATCAGTGGGATAAAATCACTGTTGAATGGATGCATGTGAAGTTTGCAAATCGTCTACAGCGGGTCTTTCACTGCAAAAGTCAACAGTTGTTTTCGAATAAAAGGTCTGACAAATGATGGATGTGCAAAACTAGATATTATAATTGCTCCTCATTTTAAAACTACAAGAATCTGGTCCAATTCCAGCGAATCCACTTAAAGCCTCTGCTTTTAGATATTTGTTTGGAATTCTGTCTAATATTTACTGTGACTACAGTTTCTGTGTCACAGTCAGTTTTAGAGTTTTAGTACAGTCCAATGAGTTAAATGTACAGTACAAGACAAAAGTTATCAAACAATACAGCTACAGTACGAGACAAAAGTAATCAAACAATACAGCTACAGTACAAGACAAAAGTAATCGAACAATACAGCTACAGTACAAGACAAAAGTAATCAAACAATGCAGCTACAGTACAAGACAAAAGTAATCAAACAAAATACCGTTTCCCCATCATGACGGCTAATTTTATGAACAGCAGAAATGACTGGTAATAACTGTTATTGGAACTGTTATTGTGACAAAATTCTAGTTGCAGAATGGTTAAGCCAACTTTATCGTTCATTCCTCTTCTTTCTCCGGTCACCAAGGAGGACTCTTCTGACAATGACTTCAGGTTGTGCCCAGTCATCATATCGGGGAATTCAGGGTCATTTTATCTGAATACTTTTGTCTCGTACTGTATTTCAGTCCCAGATGTGGATGTACTTTTAATCAGGCTGACTCCTTTTTCTTTGAGATTTCTGTAAAAGCGTCAGAGTTGTTCTTTAAACATAAGAAAGTGTTGATGCCAATTTTGAATTTTTTCTTTAATGCAGTTGACGTGCAAATTGACCTATCGCCAGTATTTTGAGTGACGGCTTAACTGACGAATCAGAGTGCACAATTCTTGACACACCTTCGTTCTAAGCCACCATTTTTTCCAACAAACATCATGTTGCCGGGTAAATCGTATTGTTTGTTTGTCGACTTTTCGTAAGGTAGTGGAGCTTGCGATCTGTCAGTTGTTAGAAGTGGGCTGTTAAGATTTGATTTGATTTGTTGTTTCTTGCAGTACTATGACAATGAGTTCACTCTCTGGGATCGCTTTGAAGTTGAAGGAGAAATGTCTTTGGAGAAGTTCTTGAAACATTTTGAGGTAGGAAAATAAAAAGCTTGATTCAGGTGCTTGTCTCAGTTTCTCCCAATTGAAATGATAAGTTGCTTTTGAGCTTAGAAAAAGATAATAGGGCATTGTTTCTTGAGTCAATAAAATGACCCGCCGTGGCAAGACAGCTTGTCTCAAGCAATAGTGAGCTGTCAATTCTTTGCAAAGCTGAACATCTCGTGGTCAATTTCATTACCGTTAGGTTGTGCTTATCAGAAATTAGTATTTGTGAAAGAAGATAAATTTTGAAGCACTAAAGTGTACGTGGTTCCCGACAGGACATGCGGTTCACGATAGGTGGAGCCACAGTTAGCTTGTATTCACGGTGCCTCAATAGGGCTGAAAAGTGCCAGTTTGTGCTGTCTGTTTGTGCTGCATAAGGGGCAGTCGTCTGTTGTTGACCATCTACGTAACACATTGTGTAGGGTTTCATTGTGCGTTTCACTAACTTCTCTTTGTTGTTCATTTCAGGAAAAGCATGGGCTGGAAATCACCATGTTGTCTCACGGCGTCTGTATGCTCTACTCGTTCTTTACGGGTGCGGCTAAACTAAAAGAGCGACTTCCTCTGAAGTAAGTTGATCGTGTTGAGTTTTGACTTTTTACGTTCATTATGCTGACCTTGGAGATTGTTCAAAGTCACTTGAAATGTGGGTAGCTTGCTGAGCCAAAGTCTCTCGGTCGCTACATCTCTCCATCAGGTCTTTCTGTCCTGGAAATTGTGAGGACCTCTGTGGGAAGCAGTGTTGACCAGTTTGTCGTGCGATTCATCATACCAATTCGTGTCATTTCTGGCAAAATTTTGTCAAAATCTTTATCTGTGACCTAAATAGGTCAAGTGAGAGTCTTCCAACTTAAGCAGAGAACTAGGAAAAAGTGCCACCTTATTTTGTATTCTTTCATACGGTAAATAACCCAGCAGGATGTCTTACACACCTCAAGCAGATGCCTGCTGTGCGGCAGCAGGTTTACACCTTGATGTCAAGGGATAGCGGATAAAAATCTATCTTATTTCTTATCTAGAAAAAGGTCTAGTGACAGCTAGGCACACTGACATGCATTAAGTTTTAGCTAAAATTGTTGTTTATTGCCATGAATATTGATTTCGATCTCATTGTTAAAGAATTCTGGTGTAACTGTGTCACGTTTGACAGGGTCTGACTGTTGTACTGTGTGTAGACACTGAATGTGTTTGTCTTTTTCTCCCAGCATGTCCGAGGTTGTCAAAAAAGTGTCAAAGAAAAAGATTCCGCCTCACGTTCGAGCTCTCGTATTTGAGCTTTGTTGCAATGACAAAGATGGAGAGGAAGTTGATGTGCCCTACGTCAGATACACGCTCCGGTAAAGATGCATAACTCCCTCTGGTGGTCGTCACGTATTCAACTCCGATGTGATTCCATCTTGGTTTCGAGAACCTGTCACCTGCACAAAAATTTAGTTATTTTCCAAGATTTTCTCGTTTAAAGATTTTAAGTGCGCAAAGTGATTTTGAGAACGTTTTCCTTCCTTAGGACAAAAAAATTGTAATCGAAGTCATTTGCATTGTTGTAAAGATCCTTTAGACAATGTCAAGACAAACGATCTCGATGCCCAAGTATACAGGATGGGCAATGTGGCGAATCACTGTTATGGGAACCAAGAATTCTTTAGATCTTCGTTTTTTTTTTTTTTCTTTATATTATATAATTTACCTAAGGCAAAGCAATGTAGAGTGGACTATGAAGTGCTGCATACTCATGTGATGTTTATTGTAATAAATTGGATTATATGTCGAAAGTGGAGTTGTTTATTTTCTTCCTTTGGAAACATTCCCTTATGTTTGCAGGGTAAGGGATTGGAACATGGTGCAATTTGCCCTTCGGTGTTGCTAGTGGTGTCCTAGCACTTGGAAAAGAGGAAATGAGAGTGAATTGACAAGTTTGATTAAAAGACAAACTGTCCAACAATTCGCTTGAATAAAAGCAACATTTCGTGGACGTGATTTCGTCCCACGGATTGTTTGATTATTTCGTACATATTTTTTAACATCGGTAGTACCCAACTCATTAGGTGTTGAATGGCTCCTTCAGCATGAGTTCTCGCACGTGTATTGTAATTTCACAAGCAACCTTACAAGTCATTCTCAAATTGCGTCTTGATTTGACAAACCTGTTGATTGGTGAAGCCATTACGTCATTAATGCCTCCTGTTATTTTTGGATTAATTATCCTGTAAAAGTATTTTCAGAATTTGATAATAAAAAATTATAAAAATCTGAGTTCGGCGTAAACTCCAGGCAACTTGTCACGCCTACGATTTCTAAATCTAGTCTAGATTTCAACTTATTGTTGAGGGTTACCGTGCCCTTTTTTCATTACTCGTAGGTCCATCCTACCAAAACTTGAAAAATTAGTAACCATTGAAAACTACAGTGTAGACGCCCGGCGGGAACCATATCCTATCCAAAAGTGTGGTTATGCAGTCGTCCTTCGCCTATAGACGCTATGAAAGTCTGCCATAAATTCCTCAGTGACTGCTACTGAAGGCCAACTTATACTAGCCTATAGGCTATATCGATTGACGGAACATCACTTGCGGGGTTTGAATTTACGGTTTCAAATGATTCGCATGGGCAGCTGCACCTCATCTCAGGAAATGAGCGCATGGGCATGGGCTAGTTAAACGTGCACCCTCGGTAAATAATTTTAGAGCAGTCACCAGATGGCAAGACCGGCCAGTGTGTCACGGTGCAGGCCCTGCGCACTCGGTGGCACTGTTGGAAGACTATCGAATGTCTGGTCGGAACTATAACTGCCAAACGACATTTCGAGGAAGTGAACGACAATCGCTTGAAAATAGTGTGGAACAGAGACAAGTTACGAGAAAGGGGACAAAAAATTATCAAAAGCAGAAGTGTTTGGCTTTGATATCTGATACCCGTACATTCAGTCATCAGGGCTTGGAAATTTCCTCATTAATTAAGACGATTTCCTATTTCGTGTTTCAATTTGCCCTTACTGATTTCCAGTACGGCTTTTGCATATCTTTTTATCATTATTTTGACTTCATCCATGCAAAACATTCTCCCAGTTAAATCTTACATCACATAAGCTTACATGTATTTAGTTGTAAAACGATACGTCATGGGTCAGCGGCCAAGCCCAGAATCATAAAGCGTTGAGTGTGAGAACATTGTTTCTTAAAAGAGGGCGCTTCATACAGTCACTGTTTAGAAATTCAAGATGGAGGTTGGGGGGCCTGGCAAGCGGGCTGGGTTGCCAAAACTCCGTGAATTATTGCGGCGTCAAAGGAGGGATTCAGAGGTAATTGCGACATCCTCACTCACTAACACTATGTGAATATGTAATCACATCCATTAGTGCAGGAGATGTCCTCATACTTGCTCAAACAACTGGTCATTGTCGCCAACTTGTCCTCTGAGTGCTGAGTCTGATTGTCACCTTCCACTCCAGTTGGTAGTCGCCTGGGCTAGTTTCAGCTGTTAGTATTAAACCTGTTAACATAAATAATTTGTTTTGATTGATTTCCGTGCAGTTATTTTTGCTGTATTATTCATGTCTATAAATTTCTTCATGGGATCATAATTTGGATTTTGGCGACAGAGCGAGTCAAATCTGTCGGCTGAAAATGTTTTACAAATACAATTTAAGTAAAGATAAAGTAGTCGGTGATCATCAACTCTGATGTTGCTTCTATCACAGATCTTGCTGTCTCGAGCATCTGTACCAGACGGTCGTCCAATTATAGTATTCCGATAAATAGGAAAAATTACAGGAAAAAGACATTCTTTCCTAGAACAGTTGCCGACTCACTGGAATAGCTTTGCCGGGCTGCAATTACATCAGTCCCTTCTCTTGATATCTTTGACTTTGTCAGCAAGCTATCTGCCTTTCTGAAGTGGGGTGCCTCCATTTGGGGCACTCGCTTACTGACTGCCTTATATGTTAACGATCTAGCTATGTTAACCGACCTCTTAAGTGACGTCCACTATGTATATGTATCCCTTTAAACCAGTTATAGTTGTTCTCGTTTTTGTTGATACAGTGACATAACACTCTGGAGAGAGTGTGATCACTTAAACCAAGAAGAAGAAGAATATGTGGTTCCCAGCTGCTGGACTGGTCCTAGGCAACAAGAGTTAGTTGGCCGGTTAGGGGCTGCAATACTTCCTATAGGTTTCTGTACTAATTTCATCCTGTGTATTTTAAATGGGCGGCAGGCAAAATCCGCTCACTGATTAAGAGTTTTCACCTCGTCAAAAATACGTTGTACACTTAAAACTATTACTTTAAAAGGTGCTTACTTTCTTCAGTGATCCTTTCTGCTTCTACACATATCTTCGATGAAGCATACCTATGAAAATTAAGGTGACTTTTACGAAGAATTCCAACTCCACTTTTTTGGTCACCATTAACTTTTTCACCGTGCACGCGATAACCGCAAAATATTTCAACTGAGTCATGTGAGTTGGGCAAGGCTAGCGCGAGACTAAGCGAAGGCGTGACGTGGTGCGTGACACTTGCAAAATAGCACGGGAAGATTTCAAGTGAAATTTATCAAATTTGTGTCCTTTGGACTTTTTGTTCAACATGCGTGATTTCACGTAACTTCCTCAATATAGCACCCAGTAAGAGAAAATCGACCGAACCGCGATCAGATTTTCATAGATATGTTAAAGTTATGTTGACTAAATTGTATCCATAGTCAAGGTATGTGTTAACTATAACTCTCTGTCATATATGCATGTTTCATTCGATTTTATTTGCTGTATTTTGAATGACTAAATTTTTATGGAGATGTACTATCGCCCCTGTTTGCTTGCGGCATTCAGGGCGCTGTAATTGCCTAGGCTGGTCCATGGTGCGTGAACTTGGAACCTGACTGGCAGTCAGGTGGAAATCTTTGTTCAATATAAAGAATTCAGATCTTAGAGGAGGATAATGCCACCCTCAGGCTCCTCTTAAAGGATGCTTTAAGCATATATGGTTGAATCATGCTGAGCGCTATGCCAATACAAACATTACACTGGTTCATTTGAGCTCTAACTGTTTTGATTTCTGGTCTCTCCCCTCACAATGCATTTTGACATGTACCTGTACAGTCTGTTCTCCACCTGTGTCGCCTGATTGAGTAATTTGAACTTTTGTCTTGAGAATGGTTTATAGTGAATTAACCGAAACGTCGAATCAAAATGTCTTTTGTTTCTTGCACCTTAATTTTAAAGTTTGTGCTCATGTTTTGGCCAAAAACAAATGTGATCTGGGGACCCTCCTGTGTATTTTTCGAACCGATAATTATTGCCACGAACTGGCAAGATCGTGGTCACCTAAGCCAAGATTAACAGAAAATGAGGTTCAGTGTGACTCTTTATTTTGTGTTGCAGACCATGAGTGAGACACCCGACCTTGAGTTTGTATATGATGATGCTGACACATACTTCACAGAGATATCTGAGCTCTACAGCTACACAGAACACATTGAGTTTCAACAAAACCGTGACTGTTTTGAAGCTGTTTTCTACAAATCAGGTACACTGAGAATAATACTTACTTAATGCTATTAGACAAGCTGACAATTTAAAGTTTTCAAAATCAAATGCTTGGCAGACTTTGTAAGAACTCTGCGAAGCAAATTATGATGAATTTATTGCCAGATTTTTGGCACTTTAGTTGTCGGAGGTGTTTTGTTATAATGAAATTGGCTATGTTGAGCTGTAGTCATAGTAAATGTGACATTATTGCGCATAGCCCGCTAACTATTTGTTGGTCAATGGACTTGCGCAGTCAGTTGGGACGATTTGTCACAGTGCGACATTTTGTTGAGATTTATACTGGGTTAGGTTTTAGTCGAAAACTGACAGATGTTTAGCTCCAGTTTTGTGCTTCGAAACTTGTGTAATTTTGACATTGTGTAGTTTATTTTGTAATCAAATTGCTATTTGTGCGATTTTAGTGAGGGCCTCTTTTTCGACACCCATACACTATGTGTTTTCTACAAATTGTTAGGTTTTACGATAATTACACACTGTTTACAATCAAGGATTTGATGTACATTCCATTTGTTAACACAGTCAAACTATTTTACAATGAGCATGCGAGGTTCCATTTCACAAATCCCAATTCAACTGTAACGGTCATTTCTCTAGGTTGCAATGAGCTTCTGTTAGAATGTTATAAAGATCCCGTTGCAACAGGGTTCAACTATCTGTGAACACAGACTTCATTATCGATAACTACGACATCATTGTCCATAAAAATAAATTCTTTATCATTAAAAAGTATTAGTTAAGTGTGAAATTTACTTTAATTTTCCCCTATTTAGCACATTACACCCAAATCTGCATCCAACAGGTGTCTCTGGTATTTGATACCAATCTCTAGTACAACTGCCAACCATGCGTTTTCTCACATGTTCAAGTTTATTGGAATGAAGTTTTCAAAAATGCACAATTCATTCCTAGCACATTAAAGAGAGAGAAAAACTTGATTCAATGTCCAATTTCAAAAATTACCACAGAATGTCCATTTTGGTCACATCCTTATGAAACCGATAATCTCAATTTCCACTTAGATTTTTCAAATGCGATACTAACTTTTTTGAATCGTGAATCATCTACAACACCATGAAACAAAGCTGAGAAATAGTCATTTTGTTTAATCACGTAGGTGAAATTTATCTGCTCGTGTTTGAATTCTTAAATTTCTGCACAATATCTTTGAATCTTCGAAATTGGTCATGGAGCTCTTGAGAGCTCAGTTCAGCAGATATATATGCAAGTTTCTGTGTCTTAATTTATTGATGAAGTTGAGTATTCTAATTAAATGTGTTGAAAACATAGTTTGTTCGCAAAAGAGCCAAAAACTACATCTGTTGAAAATCCGGTTATCTGTAGTAAAGAAATCATCTTTTAAAAAATAATAAAACGACAGATTTTGCATAATTGAAAGATAACCGTACACCTCATAGAGTGAAAACGAAAATTTCCTTCACTGACTTGTGTTCATCTGCAGAGGGGGACAGGTGGATTACTGCTTCTGACGAGAGGCAGAGGGACTACATTTTGCATGTCCTTGACCGCATCGAGAGCGCTGATCATGAAGAGCGCATGAAGGCAGTGAAGGGAACTCTCTACTTATTACAAGGTAAGCGGAGTCTTTGTATGTCATGAATACACTGTATGTATATCAGCTTCTTGATCAATTCTTTATCTTAAGTGCGACTCGGACATCAACCAATGAGTGTGCTTTCTTTTATTAGGTGTGTGAGGGATTTGAATTAGTCGCAAGGCAATATCATAGTCTCTCATTTAAGTGTGTTCAGAGAGTGTGAAACAGTTGCTGTCCAATCAAGGGTTTTTCTTATTAGGTGTATTGGGGGAATGTGAAAATGACACAGACCAAACCAATGCTTTCTTTTGTTAGGTGTGTTTGGGGAGTGTGAAACTGACACAGACCAATTGAGGATAACCAGGCACAATGTGTTTCTGCTATTCGAGCTGGAAGCGTTCACGGCATTTGTGGAGCTGCTGTGTATGGAGATGGAGTGAGTACACTGAATCAACATTGGCAGATCTAGATAGAGAATCAGATATTCAACCCTTCCTGCTGGGGTTTGTGTGTCTGCTTTAAGGGCCCTGTTTTGGTGGCTGTAACCTTGAATCCATGCCTAACAAATGCTTTAGTGAGAAAAGCTTGTGCGTCCATTGGCTGAGAGGAATCCAGCTGATAGGCTTAGAAATGGGCAACACCAAAGATTCGTCCTTTTCCTTGAAGTCATTGGTGAATTCCTTGAAATTTGTCTAGCTTTGTCAATGAAATTCTGAAAATTGTGAAGGAAGTCAGAATCAAGATGTTTGTTGCATTGTACTTCAATACATTTCGTGACAATTGATAATGTCCATCAGTATTTAATAGATGTTCCATTGTTAGGTTTTACTGGTTTATCCACAGTTAATGAGTAGTGATGCAAATTTTTATTATTTGATTGACACCTTCCACTGAATCCACGTTGTCTGACACATTGAAGGGCAGTCACGTCGCACCCTTTGTAAGAATGATAGGGTTGTAGAATTTACCAAATTGGAGTCTGTACTACAATAACTTAATTCCAAGATACTTTACGTGTTGCGAAGCAGACAAATCACTGTCTGTCAGAATTATGAAGTCATTTAGCAAGGCCCTCACTCAGCTGATGGGAAAATTGCCAATATCTTTGCACAGGTGAATTTTCCGGATGGGAGAAGCCCCCTCAATCACCGCTTCTCATCGCCAATGCCTCAAGTATCAAGTAGCTGTAGATAACACATTACAGAAGAGATTCTAACCTTCCTTGAGGGTATTTTTTTATCCATGGAAGGGAATGTTTTGGACAGGATGAGCGGAATTCTGCATGTTTTTGAGTATTTTTATACGGGAACAAGGCAGGCATTCGACCCTAAAGTCAAGGCACCGAGGGCCCTGTTTAGATGACTATAAACGTGAAATACATTTTTTATTTAGAAATGGCTTGGCTACCTCTTCGGCTCTTAAAAAACCAGCTGTGTCACTGGCGGACAGTACAGACTTGAGGTATATATCACTGTTCAGTTTTATTCTGAGCATCAGATCTTTCTTCTGGTCTTCGTGTACAGGGTGTTCAAAATGATTTTGTTTCAAACTGCTGTATTTCAGTCTATTGCCTGGAAATTGACAAGCTAACAAATGTAAACCGCATAATATTTGTGTATCTATGTTAAAGTTATGGTGAAAATTGTGACAGGAAATGTGAAGAAAATGGCTTTAAAATCATTGGGAAATTAGCCACATATTTTTGCTTGTAAATTTTGACGATTGTTGACAAGAAGGTCAGAGGTGGAATCTTGTTTGGTTCTAAGACTCATAAGTATTCTGGCTGGTCATTTAATCCAATGTCTTTATATTTTAAGCATATTTATCAGAGAATCTACCTTGAATTTGTATGTCATTACAATTAATAGACAGACTTTCGATGGGTTTGTTTCGTGAAAAGTGACTTAAAATATTGCATAAATCAGAAATTTTACCTGGCAAAGGGATTTTTGAGACTTGTTCGTAAGTCATAGTTATTTCAGCAGTTCCCAGTTTTGAGGCTTAGATAAGGATCTCGACTTAGTCGCATTTTAACACAATGTGATATGTCCCTAACGGTTACAGGGTGACCCTAAGCACTTGTCTTTGTATCTGCTACAGGGTGACCCTAAATATTCTCTACACGATGGTGGAGACGATGAGGGTGGAAGATAGTGATGATAATGAGGAGAGAATCCAAGCCCGACAAACATTCACACAGCAGCTTGGTAAAGTAGCACCACTTACGCGCATTTCCTCAGAGATGTTGTGGTTGTATTTACATTTGGAAACATGCTTACACTGGGTGTCTTGGCTCTTTAAGCGTAGAATCTTTACTATGAGTGTAGCAAACACGGTTTTTATTTTGCCGAAACAAAATGCATTTATGTGCCGTGTGCCAAATCTTGGAAGTGTTCGTAATCGGTCGTCCATAATCTAAAGTTTTCAGCATTCTTGTGTGGTGGTTCTCACCATTTGTCCTGTCCGTGCAAAACGGTAACTTTTATGTCTACTGAAAAAAGATGGTTATACAAAAAAGGGCATTTAATACTGAGTCTGGTATGTTTTTTTGAAAATTTGTGTTGTGATTTTTGTCTAAATCTCATAATATTTATGTGTAATTCCAGCTCGTCCTATCATTGATGATGCTAACTTGGCTGTTATTCTGTTTGGGATGGTCACAAAGTTCTGTAGTGGGAGCGCTCCTCATTTTCCTATGAAGAAAGTCCTGCTTTTGTTGTGGAAAGTAGTGTTGGTAAGACAGTTAACTTTGTGATTGGTGGGTTGTAGAATATCCACCTCGTGATTGGTAGGTTTTACAATACCCGCCTCGTGATTGGTGGGTTGTCCAATATCCACTTCGAGTTGTACAATATCCGGTTTGTGATTGGTAGGTTTTAGAATGCCCGCTTCTTCTTGAAGAAGAGCAAATGGTGTTCAAAACTTGAAAACGTGTTTTGACATATTTTATGACAAACTGCCATGTTGATGTTTTTTTTCAAAACTTACCATGTCTATGCGGTGTGTTGAAATTTTTACATCATGTGTTGTGTAATGATAGTATACACATTTGAATACAATCTGCTCTAGTTACATCTATTTCCACGGAAATGGCTGAAAGTAACGTTGATTACATCCTTCTGCCCCTACAGGTGTCACTGGGTGGCCTACACGATCATCATCAACGTCAAAACGAGGCTAGGGCGGCTGCAGACCTCCCACCCCTCACTGAGGACACACATGAGGTGTGCAAGAACATGCGGGCTGCCTCGCCCCCTGCCTCTGCCGCAGATCTCATCCTGGCGCAGAACGAGCCCCGGCGAAACGTAAGGGCGACTCGTGCGGTGAAGGTGCTTATGTTTGTTAACATTTCGCTTTTCTCTAACTGCTCTCATTGTTGCTAAACTGATAGCTTAGAAGATTCGACTAAATCATACTAGGAACAAAATGGAAAGAGTCAACAACGCTTGGACACACTAAGAATAAGAATAATATACTTTCAGGCCTTGAAGGTATGCTCTCAGACTTCTCTTCCAGCTTAAGTTTCTAAACTTGGCACATGATAAGGAGGTCATTCTTACCACTCACTCATGTTATGGTGACCTCTGAAGGCAAATATGGAATTAGATGCTGACATCATGCCCAGATAAATAATTAGCTCTATCTCAGTGATAAGAGCACTAGACCGACAATTTGGAGACCTGTGGTTCAATTCCCTGTTGAGGTTCCTGATTTTTCTATGTTTATTTGATAGATCTATCCCATAATTCACAGGATGAAGTGACAAACTTTTGTCCAGCATTTGAGTGCAGACATAAGGAATATCCCTTTAAGTTGCTCAAGGACCGTTCCTTACATACCTCTCAGTATTGTATATGTATTGGTCTCTCGTTTTTTTATGAATTGCTTAGTGTATATTTGCTAGTTTTTGCCAATAGTTGTGATACGATGCGTGGTGATGCTTTCATGGCTGAATTTATTCTTTCTTCAACTTTCATCAAAGTGTGTTATTCTTCGGCGTGCTACGTTTCTGTTTCTATAGTTACATTAAATTCAGTTATTGTGAGAATAATGCAAATAATGTTTGTTGAGCTCTGCATCAGCTGACCTTTCTTTTTGTGTGTTATGTTTTCTTTAACATATACAATTATTATGTTTATGTAGAACTATTCAGATAATTTCAGTCAATATACGTGCAGGTACTCTTATTTGAACTAGGTTATTATATCTGGGTACTATAAACATTACATGCTAGGAAAAATTTACTATCAGAAGTGCAAGACACCCTCACGACGTTAAGGAAATTAAAGATACTCTCCTTTACAATCGCCAATTTAGAATATTAGATGAGTTTTGTCAGTCAAAAGATATCGGCAAGATTAAACATTTCATAACTTTCACATTCAAGGTATTCTGTCCTTGAAAGTCCATCATAATTTGCCTTCCCTTTTGCTGTTATATGACTAAAACCTAACATTGCATCTCGTATTAACCTAAAGTTTGCACCAATGCAGGTCCGTCTCATATTTCTTGTCATGCACTAGCGCCCTGTATGTGTCATCCAGGGAATCCTCAAGCAGAACAATATGGAGGACCCATTCTCAGAGAATGATGACGACAACTTAGTGCGAGACCCCCAACAGCAGGTCGAGGAGGATACTGTTCCGGGGACACCCCGGCCTGGCTCACCTGTAACTGTGCTGCCCAAACGGTTACCATGGACACCAAAAGTCAGGTAATGTAACAGTTTCAGACGCAACCACGAGCATGACTCAAAATTGTGTTTCCATGCCTTTGCTGTTCTGAATACAACTAAAAACAAAATTGTTTCAAATGATGGCTCTGAAACGAGGCTAATGTCCGAGAAAAAACATTGCCGTAAAGAGATGAACTCAACACACAAGAACTAACTGCTTGATTCATTGCTCAGCACCTGGGTGACCAGCCACTAAATTGCTACTTTTGCAGCATCTATGGTAGTTTTTTTGTAGTAAAGCCTGATCATGTTCCTACCTGCACCCTCACCATCATTATTGCCCCCATCATCTCCACCCCCACCAACATCAGCATTGCCCCCAACAACACCACTGCACCTAGTACCACCTTGGCCACTACTACTAAAGCTGCTAACACTATCTAGTGCTCTATTCCCATTCCAGGCAAAAGGATCTGGAAAATTTCTTGGACCAAACTAGGACCAAATTTGTTGGTTTCCAGGTGCGAAGTGACGACACTTCGTTAGCAGGCCTTCCTCAGCCCATTCACCAGGGAGTTGCTGTTTTAAAACAGGTAAGAATTGGAATAGAAGCCTGGGTGACACCTATTGTAATGGTCAATCTTGATATCTCTCATTGTGTGTTATGATGTATTTGTAATTTATACTACCTTGTTGACGCGAGTCTGAAAATTGATCACATGGCTTTAGAGAAAGACGAGGCCCTGGCTGTATTGAGTAAGTATAGTCTGGAACAACTCTCTTAAATTTTTCTGCAGACATTGCCAATCCAACTGCCAGTAGTTCCTTCTAGCAGAACAGTACAGTTTCAAATATTTTGTTGAATGGGTATGGCCCAAAACTCCAGAAGACAATTGAGGGACAGGTATGGATGGGTGGTCGGCAGGTGCATGATACACGTCTCTGTGCAGCTTGGGCTCTCGCTGTTCGTGAAACGCCTGCACCTCTTTGCCAAAAGTTATACAAAATGTTCTTCCAGTACACAACATTCAACTGTTAGAATCCAGTTCTTTACTTGGTTTAATATGTCCATATCATGGTTTGGAACCTGTCTTTCATTCATTTTGTATTAGAAAATGCATGCTAGTCATTAGTGTCGTGTGTTAACTTAATTCAAGTGTTGTAGAATGACTGTTTTAACTTAGGAATCGACTAAGATTTGTGCTGTGGTGATGTTGATTCTACTATGCTTTCATTTATATTCCAGCATCTCTATACATCCCTGGCAGAAGTGCAGATAAAGAGAGAAGAAGAGATTACCAAAAACCCATTGTCCAGGGTAAGCCACTCAATAATTTGTATCAAATTAGATTGTGAGTGTTAAAAGTATTTCGTCTTTCAGTGACTTCTAATGCTGTGAATGGTCACAATTTCTCACCTCATTGTGAGGGAATAGCTATGGTACAGAACTTGAACATGGAAAACGAATTAATTTAGTGCTACATACCTTCCATGGAAAAAAATGTGAAAATGAAATTCACTTATCGGCTATATCTTTGTGTGATATTACACTCTGCAGTACGTGATATCAATCTAACAATCACTAATATTCACAATACTCCTAATTACCTGTAACTTGCTGTTAGTCTCGAAAGACTACAATACATGGTCTGTTTTTCTTTGCTAGTCACGTGGTTGATGGCACTTAACTTCTGTTCCCTTTTGTTGCAGCCGGAGGCCGACATCCCTCAAACGTCAGCGGAGATCTTGTACGTCGCCATGTTGCCCAGCCTGCCACAGTACATGGTCAGTATACATGCCACACCCGTTTGACAGCAAAACTCGCATCAGTTGGACATACATCTGTCATGTTTTCTCTTAACTTGCACAAAGTTTCATGGCTCAGGTGTTCTAGTTTGTTTACTCAGCCCTTCAGATTTAGCAAAGAGTGGTTTAAATCAAATTTGTTTTGCCACTTTAAGCAGTAAGCAATAAGATATTCATTTATTGTTTGAAGGCTTCTGAAAATGACCAGTTAACAGGTAAACTTCATGTAATGTGCTTCGTTAAACAATCACGATGGATTTTGTCTCTACTTAAAACCCAGTGTCTAATGCGCTTTGGATAATTGACCAATACAAGCTCATGCAAATTAGCTTGCATTCCTATTCACAAACTAAGGTACTGCCTCACCTTTATATCACATTCACAAACTAAGGTATTGCCTCACCTTTATATCACATTCACAAACTAAGGTACTGCCTCACCTTTATATCACATTCACAAACTAAGGTACTGCCTCACCTTTATATCACACCTGTTTAACTTCTGTCATGTAATTTCATCCACTTGATGCTGTGTTTTTATTGCAGATTGCATTGCTGAAGATTTTATTGGCCGGTGCTCCAACGTCGAAAGCGAAAACAGATTCCATCAATATTTTAGCAGACGTTCTGCCTGAGGAAATGCCGTTAGTATTTGACACTTTAATATACCTTAATTGATCTATGGTATAAGTGAATGTAGTTGCTTTCTGAAAATATCGTGTATCACAGTAAAACCTTTAAAATTTTTTAGTTTTAAGGAAAAACTTAATCCACGATAATAGCAGTCCTGCTCGTTCAGCTATTGGATTACTGAAAGGTTTTTATACCAAAACCATCAACTGTGTACTCTGTCGTAAGTACACATTGGTAACGATCTTTCTTTCACAGCATCCCCTCAGATTTCCAACTTTGCATGTCTGAAGTACAGTGAACGTGGAATGGTCTCTTCGATTATGCATAAAAAATGTGTTTTAAGCTAAAAGGAAAAATTTTGTTACTAGGTGATGAATGATGTACATGCATGGTACAAACCAAATTATCAGCAGCATAAATTCCAAAAATTTTTGACCAAATAAAAATTCACTATAATTCCACTGTATTGTGAGATATCACCTTCAAGGTAGTAAAGTTTTATCTTAACCTGCCTTTGCGAAATCAAAAAAATTACAGTGTTGGTTATCTTTTGTGTGTGGAAGATATGACAACAGATAACAAAACTGTTCTTTCTTTCACCCCTACAGCACAACAGTGCTTCAGTCCATGAAGCTAGGTATGGATGTGAACCGTCACAAAGAAATCATTGTTAAAGCCATCTCAGGACTCCTGCTACTGCTGCTGAAACATTTCAAGTTGAACCATATTTATCAGGTAAGACCATAGATTATAGTACATAGACCGCCAAGTCCATATAATTTTCAGTGGACGAAATCTATGATCTTACACATAAAGCGTGATGGAATTTTTCATAGCGACACCTGGCAAAATTTGCAAGTTTTACTTCCGACAAGTACATCGTCTTCTAATCATGGTTGGCTGTTGTGTGGTCGGGTGCCAACAGTGCACACGATACCAACAGTTCACTTTGAACAGCGTTTGAACTTGAATACCAAAACTTTTTTTTCATTGTACTGGACAATAAACTAGATACGAGAATTTCCCATCACAGTACACTAACCGGAAACTGAAACTGGTAATTTAAGAGAGTGGCGCCTCCTCTAGGATAGTACGCAAGAAAATGTCTGTTGTCTATAATCTATGGTAAGACTAAGTAAACTAAGTCTTGCTCTGCTATGATAAAAGGCACTGTCTCCTCATTGTACTAGGCAAGGCGACATATATTCCAAGTGTTCAAACTCTGCCTGTACTCTCCTCGACATTCTGTTTCAGTTTGAGTTCATGAGTCAACATCTCGTGTTTGCCAACTGCATTCCTCTCGTGCTCAAGTTCTTCAATCAGAACATCATGTCCTACGTCGCTGCCAAAAACAGGTAAATACCCTATGTAATGAGAATGTGTGCTGTTGCTCTGCATTAAGGAGTCTTGTAAAGATGATAAAGATTGAAAAAAATCATCAGAAAAATGATGTGGTATTCCCTCCAGTGATGACTGAGTGCTAGCAGAAGTCACGGTGAGAGTAGCCAGAAAGATGGGTCGTCAACTTTCATGATGCAAACATTTGAAATTAATCAGACTTTTTGGTGTATTGGTATTAATAAGTAGTTGTTACAATGGTAGGTAATTTTCACCATTGTGAGAGGGTACAAAACATTAGTTTTAATGGCGTCCTTGCAAAGAGTTCTTGGAAAACAAAATTTTTAATTTTCTCTCAGAGTTGATGGCTTTCTCCAGAATGTTTTGACAATTTTTTGCAAACAACATGCTCAAAAAGTAAATAAAAGAATTGAGCTTATTTGGATGGATTGTGTAAACATTTAGGAAAGTAGTTCCTTGGCAGAGTTCTGCTCTTTTCCAAAATTTACTGTTACTGATCCCTGTTCCATTTTCTATATGACTTTTCCACCAACCTTCTTTTCTCAAACATACCAATAACTGTTGAATTGAAACAATTGACAGGGAAATGTTTTGCTTCTTTGTGACACGTTTACTTTTCTCGCAGTATTGGTGTATTGGATTTTCCAAATTGTGTGATCGGAGAGCAGCCTGAGTTGACAGCGGAGAGTTTGGTACGTTACTTTGTATTTGAACTACTTTTAAATTATCTCTTTCATCTGCCAAACTTATGCTCGAGAAAAAAATTTCTGTGCAAATTAATAATTGCTTATTATGGTAGTTTTAATAAAGATTATGAGTTACCAAATTTGTGATCAGACCATCTCTACACTGTCCAAGTACCAGCCATAACTGGGAAACATATTCGAGAAAAACAGTCAATGGGGCTATCCGGAGAATTCTCCTCGCGGTGTCGCTGCTGTACTAGTGGTGATTAAATTGCGCATGCGTGGCTGTCTGCATGTAAACAACTGGTAAAAGATGGAATTTTTATCAAAATACGTCGTCGCAGTAAACCCTATTACTGCTAATTTCCCTGGTGCAAGTCTTCGACAGGTGGCGACAAATTCCCAAAAGACCTAAGGTTACTATATTCGTGGACAAGTGCGGTCGACAGGGTCAACTAACTGACAAAAAGTGTGTGGATGCTGAAGCCCCGTGTGTGCTCTATGACTATGCAGTTCCATTAGGAGACTACACAACATTACTTGGTAAGTTTTTAGCAACCAGTTTCTATCAACATCATTCGGTGATGTTATCCCCACCAGTTACCCCACTGAATAACAGTTTTATTGAGTGGAACTAAGTGTTTCTTTTTGGAAACTCACCCGATGCCGGGTAGGCTAGCAGCACATATATTGTCCTGGGTGGGAGTGCTCCCAAAATAAGAGTTGTATGGTGCGTGATGCACAGAAGTCAAGAGTGACTTTTTCACAGCAGTTTCTCTTCAAAACTATGCCGTTTCCAATAAAATTCTCTAGATGATTGAGTTTCCTTATTTTATCGTGGACCCCACCCCCAGGACCACCAGCTCAGTTTCAAATTAACATGAATAAGCCTTAATTCAGTAAATGTCGTAACATTGCATTGGAAAAAAATTGACTCCTAGAATGAATTTTACTTGTTGAGATCAGAAGCACATTTTAAGTGTCATGAAAAATACACATTGNTAGCTGCAGTCAAATGCTAAAAACCAATTTTTGTCCATTCAGGGACGGTGCAGAAGCGATGCATATCTCCTCTGCACGGTACAAGCCTTCAAACCTAAAAACCAAAGGTTACGTGAAAACTGACATGATAGATTTCCATTTCAACGTGTAATAGATTTCCAGAAGACATATGATACTAGGTAGTAAACAAATAGTCTAATGCAATGGATATTTATCACTCACGTACCCTTTGCCATTGGGATTGGATTCTAATCTTAACTCAAAGTTAACCTGTATCGAGTTGACAGCATAAATATTCAGCATTGATTGATGTAACTGTCACTGATAAACTTTTAGAAATCATTCCAAACAATAATAATGTTATGATGTACGAAAAGATCCCGATTACTACAAGTATCGTATCAGATATCACAACATACAAAGATTAACCAGACTCTGGCTGGCGACTGACTGCCGCGAAGTCTACATCGGCGAGTGCCTCAGTTAACAGGCATCGGTAGAATAATCATGGAATAATCGTAAAAATAATCACAAACCTTACCTTTGTATGAGGTCGTGCTTACTTCCTCTCATAGAAGCACCCTTTTTACGCAATCTCAGATTCAGTTGGCACGGCTGCAAGCCATTTCACCATGTATTGAAAGGGCTCGCGAAATCGAGGCTGTTAATCTATCACCACTAGTACACGCACGCCCTCTAGTTATTGTAGATTTTCCGAATAGCCCCATTGAAAACTACGATAGCGACATCTATGACTTGTACTATCAACTCATGTGGTATTGCCGTGAATATTTGTTCTGTTACACTTTTCCCATGTTCTCCAGGAAGTTGGTGACAGTCACCAGTACTGTTGGCGTAATCTGTTCTCATGTATCAACTTGCTAAGAGTGCTGAATAAACTGACCAAGTGGAAACACTCCAGGACTATGGTGAGTGATGAATGTTCCAATCAAATTTGCTGTTAAGTCTTGATGCACCAGCTCTTGGGGCCATCTAGTGTCAGTTGTGGAACCTGCTTATTCCCAGCCATATTGCTTTTTACCTGTAAAATGACAAGCCCTACAGGCCAATTGTTCTAGCAAAATGTGCCTCGGACAGGGAATACTCTTATTTCTCTGGTCATCCATATTTTTACTTCATGGCGGAATTCTTCGAATTCCGTCAAGTATGTTGGTCTGACAGGAATTTTTTTTTTTTTTGTTTGCTCTCTACAGGTCGCAATTTTGGTCCGATTTACACGAAATTTGCACACAACGTGTAGATCGGGAACTGCTAGAACGCTATAGTTTTTGGTCATGATCGGATACAAAATGGCGGACGTGGCAGCCATTTTGTATCCGATTTCACAGTCAAATACTCGTAGAGGCCGCATTTTTCGACCTACATGGCTGAAAATTGGTACGAATATACTAGAACGCATGTGCTACAATTGTACAGAAAATCGTTGACTTCCGGTTAAAGATGGCGGAAATATTGGACGTGGCGCATGCGTACCCCGAAATATGGCTAAAAATGTTTTCTCCTCTAGAGGGCGCAATTGCAACCCAATCACTTTCAAACTGGTCACGTGTTTGTTGAGTTTAATAAACTTTTATAAAAAATTATTGGACCGGAAGTCACTTTCAAGATGGCGGCTGTGGCGCATGTTCACACGGTTTCAATCGCTCTGGTGTCGCATTTTTTATGGGAAGAGCAAATAACGTGAATTTTTGCATGTGGATTCCTTGAAGAATGGCCTTTCAAAAAGTCTGAGAGAGCGTATTTCTCAGACTTACCGTTTTCGAGTTATTTGACTTTGAATTTCAAAAAAAAATTTTGGATTTTTGCCAAACTACCACTTTAGATAGAGTTTTGAACGGGCTTTCAGGAGATATTTTCCATTTTGCGCTACGACGTCTACTTTTTGAATTATTCGAGATTTTCGGATACCGTTGTTCCTTCGGTCACACGCAGCTGGGTGGGTTTCAGCTCACTTTGTTTTGGTTATGCCTAGTTGACCCAGACTGACCCAGCCAGCACTGTCCTACTGTAGACTGGACCGTCATGTTGCGCCATCTATTGTTCTTTATTGTAGTTGATTGTATGCTCTCTATTTGATTTCTTGGCTAGTCACATGAATGTTATCGTGTTTGACAAACTACCACTTTAGATAGAGTTTTGAACGGGCTTTCAGAAGATAATTTCCATTTTGCTCTACGACGTCTACTTTTTGAATTATTCGAGATTTTCGGATACCATTGTTCCTTCGGTCACGTATGCACGCAGCTGGCTGGCTTTCAGTTCACTTTGTTTTGGTTATGTCTGCACAAGTTAACAGAGAGTTGTCACCCCGCCAAGTGTCGCTCCTCCGAGCGCTCTCGTTGTTTTATTCCCTGATCCACTGCCTATGACATATTATTACTTAAAGTGCAACCTTCTAAATTTTTTTTTAAAATTATTTTGATTACTTAATCTCTATGTACCTCCCTTTCTGTACATTTTTTGACATAAAGCAGGCATAAATTCTTAACTTAATGCTTATAGTCAGTTAGATATGGTGCCATTATGGTGCTTGAGTAGGAAAATTTCAACACGTTTTGCAACAACAGGTTGGTTCGAACTGATCAGAAAAGCCTCGCCACCCTCCAGGATTAACAAGGCGTGTTCCTATTTTAAACATTTTTCTAATCCATAGATGTTGGTGGTATTCAAGTCGGCACCAATCCTGAAGAGGGCGCTGAAGGTGAAACACGCCATGATGCAGCTGTACGTACTTAAGCTACTCAAGATGCAGACCAAGTATCTGGGCCGACAATGGCGCAAGAGTAACATGAAGACTATGTCTGCCATCTATCAGAAGGTGCGACATCGACTCAACGATGACTGGGCCTTTGGAAACGGTAAGCATGCTGGTTGTAATGGTTGTTGGCTCAACAATTATTTGGCCCTTCGAAATGGTGAGTGCTAGTTTAAAAGGATGTCGGCTCAGGTGTAATTGGACGTTTTGAAGTGGTGAGAGCAGGTTGGAACTGAGGATATTCTTCAGTAATTGAGCCATTTCAAATGGTGAGTGCATTTAGTTTTTAATGTATGTTGGCTCACTAATTATTGGGCTTTTGGAATTGGTGAGTTTGTTGCTTTGAGTGGATGTCGGCTAAGTATTTATTGGGCCTTTGGAAATGGTGATTCTGCTGGTTTGAATGGGAGTTGGCTCTACAGTTAACGTACCTTTTTGAAGTGGTTACTGCTTTAACTTGAATGGAAACTAGCTGGATAACTTACGGACCTTTGAAAATGGCGAGTCTGCGAGTTGAGAGTATGTGGAGCTTGCTTTAATGGAATAAGTGTTAAGATGAACCCCTGAAAACAACGTCATCCACATGTAAGCTCACAGACTTACCTTTTCAAAATGTTCTCTGATTTGCACGAGCTTGGGGTAACTAAAGGGGAATTCTAGTTTTCAAAGGGTTCATGTTTTTCTAAAGTGATATTGTAAGGCAGGAAGACACAAAATACCACTTTTCACTGTGCATAGCCATTGTTGAGAACCTCATACACTCCTGTGCTAGTGCTAAATATACCAAACAAGTTTTATTTGTTGTCTTATGAGCTTTTACGCTCCAATTTGCTGAAAACGGAACATGCCTTTGGGGCTCCAGAAAGTCAGACATTGTGATATTTCTTAGATATAAATTGTGTGATTTTGCTAATCATAAGTTCCTAGTAGGTTTCATTTTTGGTAAGAAATGTAAGGAAATTCATTATAAATTGTTTTTATGAAATGTTAACTGAGCTGGTATAGATAGTTGTATACGCATTTTGCTTTTTCTAGATATGGACGCCCGACCATGGGACTTCCAAGCAGAGGAATGTGCCCTTCGCTCGTGCGTCGATCGTTTTAACTCCCGTCGATACAATGAGAATGGCGTGGACGATGAGTTTGTGCCCGTAGACAACAACATATGCAGTGTTCTTGGCCAAAAGGTGGCACTGACAGATGAGTTCAAGCTTAACTATGAGCGCTGGCTGGAGCAAGAAGTTTACACGACCAGTATAGACTGGGAACAAGTGTTAAAGCACTAATAGAACACTAGGGGGAGTTGTCTGGCCATAGCATAAAAAGATGTCTTCTAGATATCTGTGTGGCAAATTATGCATATCTTTACATTCACGTGTTGGACTTAATTTATATGATACCTTTGTTTGAGCTGAGGTAATTACATTGACCTGCTTACAGAGAGTGGAAACTTATATATATAGTAATGCTTATGGTGGAGCATGGATTTGTGGGATATAAGCTATCCAATCCAGATTAAGGAATATTATGGTGATGATCATTTGATCAGTGAGCTGGCTGCCAATCTTGAATAGAGATTATGTGTTATTTTTCATAACCTGAGCGTTGGCTGTATGAAATGCCACTATAGTGAAATCGTCTCTGCAGGTCTGCTGGTGTTGTGGCCAATATCCCACAATCCTTTGTATACTATGACATGTTTCACGCTATTCCTAAAATGGCCAGTACCCCCCATCTTTAGTTTCAGACAGTGTAACTGCATAAAAGTCTGCCACGTTGGTAGTACTGGAACTTCTCAATGTCTTCTTTCTGTTTATTTTGTTGTATTAATAGTGTTTTGTTTGTAAATTATGTAAATAAAACTGTTATGTCATCGCATGAGCATCGTGCAATTTTCTTGTTTCATCCATCTTCTACGTGTTTCAATTGGTAGTATGAATTCCATTGCTTTGGGATGTCCAATCTTTGCATTTGGGGTAAAAATGGCATAGTGGCCTAGAATTTCCCGTCTGGCTTTGTTGATTTGCAAGCTGACTTTCAATGGAAGCCTTTAGGTTATTATTTTTTCACGGCCATGTTCCCGAAAAAGGGTGCGGTTACCAATTAATTCAGCCTTCACGTGCCGTCCATAAGACAGATCTATGACGTTTGAAAAGTTTCAACAAGTGATTGATGGTCAGACGTAACGTCTGCTCACACTGAAGGCTCATCCGCCTTTGCACCGTTTTGAAAAATATACGTTCCAATATGTCGTGATTTAAATTCCTGTTTTGTCCCTTCCCGCCCAATAAAATCAATCGCACGCGATTGGCCGTCCGGCCGGAATTCAAATATTTTGCTTTTCTTGTCGTGGAACGACCACTCGGACGCCTTTTTGAACGCTCGTTTTAAGCAAGTGATTGACTTACCATCTGCTTAGATGTCCTGTCTGTGTAACTCTTAAAAGATCACTTCTGAACGGGCTATGAATACTATAAAAAAGGTTTTGCTTATTACAAGTTCTGTTAAAAGATCTACACGTGGACCAATTTCAACAGTATCGGACTTAACAGAAGCTGGTTAAATCTGACACAATCAAGACGGTCCAGTGAGGTGGTGTTTTTTTTAAATTGAATCCGATAAGTTCACATTTCAAGGTTTGAGTCCTTGCACAAAACATGTCTCGACTAGGAAAAAACCTTATGGAGATTGTGACTGTTTGGTATGATGAAAAACTCCCCTAAAAATGAGTCATTTTCATGACTCATTGCCGTTATGGCTTCGGAATAGTATTGTAATTTCCCATGGTCCACCCAAAACTAGTACCTTCCCCGGAATAAGCTCTCCTTTCTACGTGCTAAACTGACAAAAGATCATCGACAGCTCCACAGTGCTGTCCTATATGCCCATAATCTCGAGTAAACTAGGCTTTAATAGATTCGCATGTGTTTTAAATAGGTTAGCTTCGATAGCTCGTCTAACAAATGTTTTGTCACGAAAGAACTACCATTCAATGAGCACAATAATTCCATTCAGCTTGGCAAAGGCCCTGGTAACGGCAATTAAACGAGCAGTGTATTCAAGGCAGAGCAACGATAATGCGGTAATATGTTATGTCAATATGGCACGATTGGTTCAAATCGTTCATAATGGTGATCGATGCGTGAGCCGTGAACATCAAATAAACTTTTTAATCAAATACGCCGGTCTGTTTCTGTCTGCGTGAGAAATTAAATAGAAACCTGACTCCCTCAAAACAGGCGGACAGTGACCAGGGACAATACTGACCGGTGTTATGTAGAGTACCAGTGTAGTACTCTGGTTAATTGGTAGTGAAACACTGTTATTAAGGTAGGTTTCATATCGCCGCAGGTACATTGTGATATCGGTTAAAATTGAAAAGGTAGGTTCATATAGCATAGCGTTAATCCGATTACCTATTGAGCGACTATATAGGCAATTGGAAATTTTCGAAGTATTAAAACATGATCCGGTTTTTGTATTTGATAAGCTCGATCATGAGATTAGCTGTCGTATCAAAACGCTTGTGTAAAAGGTTACGATTTGTCGCCAGGGCTTTACTGGCTAGATTGCCCGAGTCGTAAGTAGATAGACTTCATAGTGTTCAGGTATATTGGTTGTATTCACATTAGATGAAATAATCAATTTTTTAGAACTGTTAACCTTTGATAGCTTTTAGATTGGCTGGGGAAGACAATGTCTGTTGCCATACATGTATTACGAAATCTGTGTGTTTTCAACGCTAGACTTCAGTTCTCTTACGAGCTTGTCAGTTTCACGTTTAAAGTGTAAGATAGCCGGTTCAAATCCTGGTTCCGACACAGTTAATGACAATTTCTTATCAATTGCTAGCTAAACATAAAAATGTCCATGTCAGCATTTGGCACCTTGCAGCTCTTGGTCAATTAAAATATCTCTTGAGAGATCGATGTCAGCCAGGGTGTCCAGTCACCTGACTTTGGAATAAGTTGTCAAGCCCTGTAAAATTGATCTCGGTGTTGACACGGTTTCGTTAACTGTAGTTACCAATGCTCTGTATGTATGAGAACTATGGAAACGGGGGAAATTATTTTTGACATAACATTGAATTGTTTGAAACGTGTTATGTATGGCTTAGTAGCGTGTAAAGAAAAATGTCCATTTCGTTTCTTGGAATTACGCGGTATTCTCTTCTCCTTGAATAGCGGATAACATCAGTGTTAAGGAACTGGCATTCAGCGATATTCTTGTATTGTTTGAGCAGCATCGTGGAAATTTGCATCAGGACCAACATAAGTTAAAGCGGTACAAACCCGTGTGTTCTGCCAAATAATATGACATGTTGGCCCGTTGTACACGTATATCGAGCAAAAGGAAAGAATGGCCTGTTAAAACCATTAAAATTTTATTGTGTAAGAACTTGGCTAAACGTGAATTGAAAAGATTGAGATAATTTACGTTATAGGTGAAGACCTGTGATACAACGGTATTCGAATCAATCGTAGGTTTTACAAACCTTTGTTCCCGAAATATATGTATTCAGAGAGACCAATGTTCTGACATCCTGAATCCCATACACATTCAGCGAGCCAGCGACTTCGTGTATCTTCATAGGCCTACGTGTATCTTTCGCCCAAAATGCATTTGAATGTGAGAATCGGCAGATAGAGCTTTGGGCAGGACCCAATCGTCAAGAATGAAGCCTGCCAGTGGGACTCCGAAGGCGGGGTGGATCTAAAGGAACGTATAGAACTAATTTCCACATAATTGGGAGAGCCTCAGTCGAGGGCTGCCATGCAATGAATCTGTAATATCTGTAATATATTTTATTCATATATTGTTTAGTGGTATTATTGCTAAATGATGAAGTGTGTGAATAAGTGTTAGTGTGCCAGTGAAAGTCCTTACCCCTTTTCTTTGTTCACCCTTTCAATCTTTAAAAAAGATAAGTGTGTGTTGTAGAAGAATTAAATTATTTTTAAAAGATCTACATAAAGAAGCCCTACGTGAACGTTTAGTGTTCGGTAAAATTCAAGCAAGTTTAAGGCCCATGTCAGCGTGGAATACTCGAGATTTCAACTACCGAACTCTATAACAAATTGGCCGCCAATGAAGGACTGGTTGTTGAGAATGAAATTTCACACATTTTCTAACAACAATTCCAGCCCTGTGAAGTTGACAGCAGTTTTATTTCAAGTCGTTTGAAGTTGAAATAGGCAATGGAAAATCAGTAGTTATAAAATTTCATGTTCGTTACGTATCGTTTTTTTGTGAATCATAGGTATGACGAGCCTGGAACATCATTCAGTATCCCACGCCTAAGTTACCATGATCTTTATTTACATAAAACGGCTGAACACTATAAACAGCTAGGCTATAAGGCTTACTTCTCATACTAGTCGGTTTCGATCGATTTCTAGTGTTCCTCTTCAAGACAATGTCAACACGCCGTGTCGGCATGTCACCGTGTCGGCATGTCACCTTTCGGTATTTGACGACTGACTCAGGCGCTTTTGCAAATGTACACGTATCAAAACATTCAAGTTCAAAAATTTTAAACGTTCACTAGACTTCGATTTTTCATATTTTGATATTAGAAAATTTTGCACTATGACTGTCTATGTTTGGAATATTTTTCCTTGCTAGCCATAGTAACCGACTTTCAAATTCCTACGTACGCTTTCCCATTAAAGGCATGCGATATGCTATTTGCGGTCGATATCGTTGAATGCAACTGCTGATTAGAAAAGTTGAAACCTTCGAAGCGTTATCAACAATTCTTGCTAAGTCGGTTATAATTATAAAACCGTTAATTAAGACCAATCGTTAAAAGTGATAACTTCGATGACGGATCGATTGACTAAAAATTGACATTCAAGTCCAACTTTTCAGTCACTGACTAAGTCACGTGACTCATGCAATGAAGCGTGCGTTTCAAAAATGGAAATATGTGCGCACGCATGTCTGTAAGAGGAGCAGCAAAGTAACAAAAACAGAATAATGAATAATATCTCTATGTTGGCCCATGTCATATATCACTATGAGTAAATCATTAAGGTCCGTGGGACAAACAAGGCTCTTTAACACCTGCTAGGCCTCAAGCAATCTGCAAGCCAGGCCATTTCGCCTTGCGGCTTACTGATCCCTGTTTGCCTGAGGGAAAGCTCCGGTGACTGTCTCGAACCACTAGATCCATCTTGTGGCAGAGTGAGGCATTGTTTCATCTCTCAAAGAATAAATTGTTTTGTAGCTACTAAAGATCAAGGTTCGTGTGAGTGAAAGTTGCTCGAGTATTCGCGAAGTGATCGACTGGTCGGTGAGATTGGAATGTTGAATTACATGGTGGAATTCATTAATTGTAGAGTAGAATTCATGACTGCTTCCGTTCCACGAAAATTGTTCGCCGTAATTGCAAGAGCTAATGTCTTCGGTCTTGCAGGAAGCACCCAGGCTACAGGCATGCTATCTGGTTTACAGTGAAACCACCAACACTAGATTTAAAATATTTGTTAATAATGTAATCCCAAAAACCAACACGTGTATGGACTGAGAACTTGCACTGAAGACATTTCGTATAACGGGGTGGTAAGCTCACGCCATGAATGGGTTTTAGGACTAGGATGAACATGCTCAATGAAACATGGAATTTTTTTGTCATGGCAGTTCTAGATCAATGTAAGTTTTCTTTATAATTCGCTGTAAGGTATACATGTAGTTATAGAATATCCAACTAACTGTACCTCCATTTATTGGTTTCTTAGGTTTTCAAGGTAGGTTGACTCGTTGAACTTGATATTGAAGACAACCAGAAGAATCTCACGTGAAACCTTGGAAACACGACTATGGGTATCTAGGAGCATCCTGGGGTCTGCGAGTCCTCCGTGAGCAATGGATCTGGAAACGTTATGTCAGAATGACGCCACACTCGACGTATCGTGCAAGAAGTTTGCTTCGAAAGGGATACAGTAATTCAGTGTGACGAATAGTCTACCGCGAAAATGCACGTGCAAGAATTTGTGAATGGGCTGAACTTGAAGGCAAATGAGCTGCTCCGACAGGCCATGACGAATGAACGGAGTAAGAAATGGAAGAAAGTGAGTTTGACTGTGCAGTGAACTGAAAAATAGTCCATATAAGGCAACAGAGCATCTGGCATAACAACAAGATTAGCAATTACATTATTGTTTTTCACACATTTGTCTAAAAGCGATTACAACTCCCCGACGCCGAGGTGTAGGCCTATGAATTGGCCCCAACTTGTTCCTTTCTAAGATTATAGGTTATCACTAAACTGTGAAAGAAACAACAGTTTCGTTGTTGCTTTGGACTACGTATATGTTATAAATACCATTAATTGCCTTGTAACGGCGTGTCATTTAGTGCGACAGCCATGGAGTCTCAGGTAATACCGAACAGTCAGCCGTTTCCAAGCTCAGAAACCAATTTTCGTCTGAGTGAAACGGAACATATAAAATTATTTTCACCGGTAAGTGGTCTAGATTAAACACCCTTTTCTAACTGACGACCCTGGGTTTATAACCCCTTTAAAAATTGGCAACCTTTGTTGCACGCCCGCCGGCCATGGACCAGTTGTGTTTTACAACTTTCAACAGGTCAACTAAATGATGTATGACGTAAAGCAGCCACAATTATACTTTGTATTTCGGTAGGTCACCTAACGCAAAACAACTTGTTATTCGGTGAGGAAATTCAACCCAGAAGTGTCGAAAATGATCAATTTTCAGGTAATTAAACATACATATATATATTCACGCACATCTCTCTCTATTACAGGTCGTTGATAACTACCGCCACCTATTAGAAGTATTAAATTCCAAACACTTTCCAAGTGGTTATCGACCTCCTGACGGCTACGGAATGCTGGTAAGAGTTTCTAAGTTACTTGCATTTGTGACTTCGCTGCTGGAATCCAAAGGATTTTATTAATCAAAAATTCTATTTCCGCTTTCCATCATTAAAATTTGATAAACCAAGCCTAAAAGCAAACAACATTTTCTCAAATGATGCTCTTTCAGTTGCTTCAATATAAACAGAATAACAGTGGCGGATCTAGGATATCGCAAAGGGGGACCCAACATTTTGTCCGGCTGTAAGCATTTGCGCAAACCACGATTGTAGATGCGCATAGCACCGAATGGGGGGAGGTCGGGAGAGGGGTTTTCCCGCCCAGGAAATTTTTCCTGTATTTTCCTCTAAAAATCCAGCATTTCCTTGATTCCTGAAGTATTATCCAAGAAAAAAGGCAAACGAAAAAACGGAGAACGTGTAAAACAGAAAAAAAACTACAAGATACCAGAGGTTCGAACTCACAACCTGGCGACTGGAGTGCGCGTGCTTTACCACTACACCACCACGATTTAACTACTAATCTGAGACCTACTTGTTTATGGTCCACAGCGTTTGCGCGCGAAACCTACTTCTTTTTGTAATGCTTATTACACGTTTTATATTTTTTGCAATCGGTTCTTAACAAATTTGTTGTATTTAAAATAGTCTTCAAAGGCCCAAACGACCAAATCCGTTTTTCGTGTTGGCAGTAATGACGGGATTGCTTTGGAAATCGTCTTAAGTTAAGGTTTGACAAAGAGAGAATTATGAGTTTCTGAGTGATTCACTAAGGCTTTGATTAAAATTCACATCTTACCAACAGCTTCTGTTTTTTTATCGTCACTCAGGCTCCATTTTGATGAAGTAAAATTTCTTCATTGCACAGTGGAGCAGACGACTGAAACGGAGTCGTAGTGCGCAGCGCCACTGGCGGTCGCCTGGGATATCGCGGGATAGCCCATTCCGTTACGAATAAGCCGCGTTCCGAATTTGACACTTGAAATTGGATCTGAGCCCCCCCCCCCCGATTGTTGTCGTTCTTGAGCACCTGGCATTTCTGTCAGTGATCGCTGAAGGTACTTGAAATTTGTTGCGGTGGATCTGACGTAATCACGCTTATCAAGCACGTCTTCTGTCGGTTGAAGTTTTACTGGCGCTTGAATCTCGCTCACTTTGATTTGGACGTCCCTTGTAGCATTAACCCGTAAAATATGAATTATCGATTCAAATATGTTGGCTAGCTTGGCTTTATTTCATCTTAATGACAAATTAACCTCTTACAACAAACTGGTTGCATTACGACTCCCACGAAATCAGCCAAAGTTAATAGAAAATTATCCGCAATCTTCTTTCCAGCTCTATGAGGTCTATTATCACCTGGGTGGCGCCCAACAGCATCTAGGAGACCACCAGGCGGCGGTAGCGTCGTACCAGAAGGCCATTGATTCAGTATTTATTCGAAAGGTGAGATATGACTGCAACGGAATGAAGTTGATTTATGATGGTGGTTCAGACGAGTTTGTCCTTCCATTACATTTCTTTATTAGGACTTCCAGCTCAAAAACCAAACAAAAGTCAAATCCGGTTGACCCCGCTGAGCAGGGGTTCAGTCATAACAGTATCTTCACACTTAAGACAGAAATTTGTGGTCGAACCCGTCAAGTAATTATGAACGCGGTCACGGTCTAGAAGTAATTTATAATTTTTTTCAGTAACTAATGTAACAGCTACTGTACGTTTGTAGTCTAAGGAGCTTGACACTTTTTCTCAGGTGAAATTTCATCAGCAGAAATAGTTGTCTAGGGCATAAGACTAAATTTGTGAATTAAGTCTAAGTCACTTATCATGAAGCAAAGCTCTGGCACACAATCATGTGAATATTGCTTTTCTTAATGTTGAGTGGGCGGAGTGAGAAAGGGTAGGATCACTGAGTTTCTTACATGTACTTGTTTTTTCCTTAGAATGGCTGTGCGGCTGGCTGTCAATCAAAATCTTGTCTCATGACCCCACTTCACACTCGACGAGCTTTCGCTTTCACGAAACTTGGAAATCTGAAGAACGCCTTGTCTGACGCCGAGAAAGCAGTAGTTCTCGACGCAAGAAATCCAGTAAGTTAAAAACACAATAATGCTTTAATGCCGTACCTTGGTTGACTTACATTTCAAGTGTTCAGAAATGGCCTCGTATTTAGCAAAGTTAGGGCATCCCGTTCTCGATGCCTTCGACGGCATTCTCCTTTTTCAGAGGCACTTGACTTGCTGTTATGATTGAAGTTTAAACATGCGCAGTTATCAAGCACACCCGAAGTGGTTTATAATAAAATCCCAAAAACAAACCATTTTGCTTGTAACTTCAAAAAATTAACTATTTTCAAATTAACGCCCAAAATGTGTAGTTTTCGCCACAAAAACCTCTTGTGTCCATTTAAAGCGTTGCCGCACAAAGTTATTGCTCGTTTGAAGACAACGAAATGCATCAGGTCTGCATGATCTGCACTGTGTTGTTATCTACATAAAGATGTCATTAGCGCAACATCACTCCGACTTTATGATTATTACACGTACCATATACTGTCTCAACTTTTGCAGGACGCCTTCTGTGTTCGTGCTCTCGTAAACAACTCCTTTGGAAACAAGAGAGAGGTGAGTCCAAAACTAGAATGTCAGATTTTCACAGGGACATAAGTTTTGACATTCTGTGACAAAAATCGAAAAACTGGGATCGTGCATTGTGAAAGGGGAACTAAAAGTGACGAAATTGACCAGCATGGTTTTTTACATAAAATTGTGCACGAAGGTCACTGATCTTTTTTTGATGTTCGTGATAGAGTTTATGAATGATCCCGGCTATTAGCATTAAGAAGGCTATCCGTGAATATGGAATAGCATAAGGTTTAAATCAGTTTGAAGGGACCAGTCTCGTTAATTCTTTGTCTTGTGGTTTAGTACAGTACCTACTCGGCAACCAACCACTGTACTTTGAAAATCACTGAAGAAATGTATACTTTTTAGATCCACGTATTACCAGGCGAACTTGTTTTTATTGACAGGCAGTACGCGACCTGACCCGGGCGTTGTCACTGAACTCAAGTCACATTTGTGCCCTAATTCTCCGAGGATGTCTCGTCAAACCGGAAGTAAGTTAGTTATACAACAGCGTGCGTTCAGTAGACGCTAGGAATTACCGCGGGCTAGGACCTAGCTAAAATCTAGTCAAAGTCACGTGTTCTAATTTGAAATACACGACAATATATCACGTAATCTCTCGAAGTCTTGCTTTTTAGTGAGGTCCTAGCGTTACTGAACGGGAGGCTGATATTGCCAGCTACGACTGCAAACACGAATTTATCTTTCATTTGTTTTAACAACGTAATAATTAAGTAAGTTCATTGATTAAAGTCATCGTGTATTTATTTTTAGGAAAAGCACGAAAATGTTCCGGAATGGAGTACCAAGGCCGAAAATAAGGACCATAATAAAGTAAGAAAATGATGGACGTTTTGTAATATCCTGTATATGTTTAAAGGCTGAAGTTAAATAATTAGATTATTGACAGCTAGTTGATATAAAATCAAAAAAATAAACATTGAAGAACAGTCTTTACAGCAGTGAATGCTTTTCATTCGAGTCCATTTGTTTTGAGTTCTCAAAATAGAGGATACAAAATTCATAAAAATAGAGAAAAACAACCTAAAAGTATCACATGCACGTTCACGTTAAATGTTTACCCCAAATAGTCAATTTAGGTTACATTTTCTTTTCGACAACTTTCTCATTGCCTTCAAATCAGAATAAATGGGTTTGTTTTTGGAATTCAGAAGGCAAAGAGATCACTATGAGCATGCGTCGTAAGAAGTCCAACATTTCCGAGACTGGATGCCTGGCACCAACAATAGGATGCGCCACATCAGGCGTAATCCTGCAGGTACTGTGACTCAAGTCGCAATGCTTTATGTTTAATTCTTGATAATCGTATCACAATGGACACTGTGTTTCAGGCAATAAGCATTAGTCCAGACTGTCAGGCGTTCTTGAACGTGGAAAGCTTCTACGACCCTAACATTATCAAGTTCTACGACAGGTAAATGCCGCGGGGTCATTGTCAAGAATGAGTGAGGGGTTGGTAGGGGCGTGCCATGTACTCTGGTCCGTAGTTTGCCGGTTTAGTTACAGACTCCGTTTACTATTCCAATTCACTGCCCTCTCAAATATCGTCTATAGGTCTCTAGTGGTTTTGGATTTGTGGAATTGGTGTTTTCGTCCCTTGGTGTGTAAACAAAAAATGGCAAGGTTTGAGGGAGATTCATGTACACTCAGAACTTTACATCGTTTTGTATTGTCTCGGGCCAGCGTATTCACACCGATAACACGTAACCCAACGATATACATGTATGCGTGAGAAGCCACGTAGTTCACGAGATTATTCTTGCTGTTGATTGTCGTTCTTAATAGTCCTGCAAGATGGTTATGTCTGTTGGCGTGTATTGCCACGGAACAACAAGTCACCGACAGCAAATGAGAGCGTTGTTTATGCATCCGTTATCGGTCTAAAATCGGGCTCAAAAACGAGAACAGTATATGATTACGTAATTTAAACAAAGGAAATTCGTGTACATGATAGTATACGACATTCTTTGAATTAAAGGAGAGTTTGTCAGGCGATGTTTGCCATTAGGTTCGTCCAACTACATCTTAAACTTGCTTTATAAATACATGTATGAAAAGGGTATCGGTGAGGTGTCACTTAAAGTAGAATGTCATTTGAGAACCACAGACAACCACGACCTTTTTCATCAACACGTGATGCTGACCTCCAATTTTGATCTGTATTCACTGGAACTCTTTGATTTCAGATTTTTATACTCTCTGAACGTGCCACATAACATAGTTGCAATAAATATGAACCAGGACGATGATTCTCAACCGAAATCAGGTATTTTTGATTTTGATCAAGTATCGCATTGACATATTGCTTTGGCTAAAATGGCTCTAAAGGTTTAGAGCTACCACTTTTGCCTCCCGTTGGTAGTAACGACGTGACAAGACCGATGCATCATATTGATGGCTTTAGTATAGTCTCGAGATCTATATGTAATATGCATCAACCACTGTTGTTACTAGAAACGCACACCAGGTGCATTGCAGTGTATATTATTAATACGAGTTATATTTTTCTTCGTTTTTTGAATTGAAAGCAGCCTTTTTCGCCTGTTGAAGCGAATATTTCTCACTTGGTGATTTGAAGTCGGTTCTCCCCTTTTTGTGTGAAAACCTGCTAATTTTCATTTTAGGTAACGAAACTTCTACATACAAGAACTCTGGAAAACGCCGGGCATTTCGCTGTGGAACCCCAACTCAACACCTAACAGACGCACACGCACGGCGAATGCGTTATGGGGAGTCTGTACGGAAGCACAACGCGCGCCCTCAAACGGCGCAACAATTTCTAGGTCGGTTCATGCTCACTGGCCAGTCATTTGAATTTACAGAAATTTCTGAAGTACTATTCTGATGGCTGTTTTTAGCTTATTAGTGAAAGTCTCTCTGTCACAGATATGTAAAACTGAATTTTTATCAGCATAATTATGTACACATGTACTTTGAGGTTTGACTTCCAAGTTAGTGACCTCAAAACATTAACAGTTGCATTTAGTGCGCAATTTTCGTTCAATCTGATGGTATTGGGAGGCAAATATTTGATACTGAAGATTATAATAAATATGACGTTCAGTTTTAGGCTTGACGATGCATTGATTTACTATGCAGAAATATCATGTTTTATTCCTTTTCATTTGATGGCATTGGTGATAGAAGCCAAATTGATTTTAAACAGATTTGCTAACAAAGCAAGAAAAAGATCGCCAGAAAGCCGAGTTGCTGTCCACAAGATCTCGAACAAGCATGTCAATGACGCCTAGTGGTAGAAGCAGGAACGAATCCCCGGCACCTCTTTCCCGAAAAATCTCTGGCACTCCAAGCTCAACCCAAATTGTGATAATGCCTTCATCAAATACTGTCTCCACGGACTTCTCTTCTGGCTTCCAACAGAGGGCGAATGGACGGAGATCTCAAAGTACAATCTGTACCGAAATAGTGACCGTTTCGAGATCGGTGCCACGTCAGCCAAAGAAGGACTACGGAACGATGCCGGTTTGTAACTAACGTAAAAAAATACTGCGTTTAAGTCACGAAGAAAAGGAAAAATTGTGTGAATCGTTCGAATATCTAGCCGCACTACAATAGCATAGTAATTTGAAACCAGGACAGGGGATAAAATTTATATAAAATGCTGGGGAAATTATCCCACTGCGTTAAATACATACAAGAATGCAGAACGCTGTCATTATCATGTCACGGTATAGCCATGTACATTAGCGACAAGCCGAATTTCACACTGTCGCCACAACATCGGAAAATTGCTCTGAAATCCTCTAATGTCTTATACTAGAGATAAGTTAACCAGCTGTCGTCACACTCAGCGTTCTTATTCCTTAGTTTAACAGAAAAAAGGTTACAAAAATCTCTTTGACTTTTCTTGAGTGTCATACTACACCGTTGGCGGCTTTGACTAACCCGCCGTGACAAGCAGTTTTATGGACCTCTCCTGATACAGTAATGACTTGATAGTTCTTCTCAATCATCTTTAATCTTGAGTAAGGGACAAGATAAGACCGATTTTTTAAAAGATATGTGGTCACAATCAAATTTGTTTGTCGATCGAAGGCCGAGGTTTATTGTCCCTTTTAAGTTTTCGTGGGTTATGTAATGTGTATTTAATTTAGATAACTATGTAAAAACACATTGAACCAACAAAAATATGCAGCGAACACATCCAAAACCCAATTCCAAGCACTGTACAGTTACAGTTGGGATTTTTTCACGAAAGAAATGTTTTAAAAACGCACCACTTTTATCTGAAAGAACATTTAGAGTTGATTATAATGGAAATATAGATCAGCTGACATTGCAATTTTAAAAATCAAAAGTACAAAAAATTTGGACTGATTTTTCAGAACTGTTCTTTTTTATTTCAGGTGTTCCAAGCTGTCTCGCTGGATGCCCCGCGCGTGTATTACAGGTAAAAATGTCAAATAAATTGCCCGCACATATAACAATAATTTGGTTTGCTCTTGTTAAATTCCTACCGGTCCTTTCCTGTCGTAGCAACGATGGAGATTTCGGGTGGATGAAATATAATCGTGTTAATAAATCAAAGTGTAGATTTCCAACTATTTTGTGAACAGGCTAAGCGGGTCGGCAAGCTTCCGCCAAAATAGTGCTGTTTTGAAGTCAACCTCTAAAGAGCTTTGGAGCTTCTGAAAAAAATGTAAAATCGTTGGTTTTTAACACAATAAGCTCCTAAGTTTACAAGGTTCACCTTTTATTATATAAATCACAGGTTACGTCAGAGGTCTTGATTGACACCTGTGTTCTCCGCCATTTTTGATTGGCGCATCAGCCCCAAGAGCGTTCCGTACAGTAGACCCAAGAATCTCGCCTAAATGCAAAATCACGCAAGAGTTCGAGAGATTGTTGAGCAGTGCACGTGATCTCCCTTTCTTTACTCGCAAGATTTTGTCTCTACGGAATGCAGTCCAGGCGTCGCATTTACTCATTTTGAGCTGTTTCAAGAAGACAAATGCATAAGGTCAGGTGTTGTGGCCAACTGGTGATTTGCTGATCTGGCTGAAAGAGGTTTGCAATAACGTCGAACATGTTAACCAACCAACATTTTTAAAAACTTTTTCAGACCATGGATTGGAGACAAGTTGCCTGTGCCGGATGTTCCCCCCAAACAGTTTTCTCCGCCATTTTATTAGAGTTACCATGCTCATCCCTTTGACAAGCCACCGTGACCGAGGCTCTTTGCATTGAAAGACAACATCAAACTTGGCGAATTCTGGATCTGTATCAAGATTCAGCTATTCCGATGACATGCATCAACACCATTTTGAATTCTGTACGCTGCACTCCTCCACAACAGTCTAACACAATGTAAGCTTCAAGCATCGGTGACTATTTTCTACCTCAATAAAGTCAGGCATCCAGGTAGTAAAGGGGTGTGGGGGTTTTCCCCAGAAGAGTTCTCATAAATAGAGATACATTTCATTTTTTGCGCAACGCGCACAAGCAACCAATTACCGTGTATCTTGCCTGAAATACTACATTGGTTGTCGGTGCTTCGAGAAAGTACACTGGATTTCGCGTCGTTAGGAATTCAATACTTTCTTCACGATGTACATTGTATTCTCATGGTGCATTTTGTTCAAGAATCGAACAACTTCAATTCCAGTTCAGGTTACGTAGGATTCAGAGTCCGTGGTCAAGTTATGATGTACGACTTAAAAGGCAAAGAGGTGCAATAGCAGCACCAAGATTTTGTGTTCACATTTGTCCCTACTTTATCAAAAATTGAAAGACGTCGCACGTCAGTGCTTAAGAGCTCTCGATTGGGGAGCTTAGCTTCTTTTTGGAGGAAAACGAGAGTGTAATGCCGCTTTGAAATGCCTAGATTCTTTGACGCTATTTTGACTTATGAGCTCGGAATTCAATAGATGGCGCTAATGATGCATTTAGATTAATTTACTCATGCGATGCTCACCCGGCCACGAACGCACAATGCCGATTTGCTTGGAATCAACGCACGTCTTGTTTACAGCCCCTTATCTTGCCATAAATATAATATTGTGTTATGAAATTGTAAATTTACGTTCATATTGTTATGTTTGTATACGTGTTCAATAATACATGTTCGCAATACATCACCTTAGTTTTAGTTCGAGAAGGGAACAACGGGAACAAAATGTAATAAAGCACAGTCATTCCCCTCCAACGTCCTTATAATTTTTAGTTCAAAACACTGTACTTCTTAAGTTTAAAAATGCAGTGTTCACATGCAATGTTTTTGTAATGTGGAGTANACATTGTATTCTCATGGTGCATTTTGTTCAAGAATCGAACAACTTCAATTCCAGTTCAGGTTACGTAGGATTCAGAGTCCGTGGTCAAGTTATGATGTACGACTTAAAAGGCAAAGAGGTGCAATAGCAGCACCAAGATTTTGTGTTCACATTTGTCCCTACTTTATCAAAAATTGAAAGACGTCGCACGTCAGTGCTTAAGAGCTCTCGATTGGGGAGCTTAGCTTCTTTTTGGAGGAAAACGAGAGTGTAATGCCGCTTTGAAATGCCTAGATTCTTTGACGCTATTTTGACTTATGAGCTCGGAATTCAATAGATGGCGCTAATGATGCATTTAGATTAATTTACTCATGCGATGCTCACCCGGCCACGAACGCACAATGCCGATTTGCTTGGAATCAACGCACGTCTTGTTTACAGCCCCTTATCTTGCCATAAATATGATATTGTGTTATGAAATTGTAAATTTACGTTCATATTGTTATGTTTATATACGTGTTCAATAATACATGTTCACAATACATCATCTTAGTTTTAGTTCGAGAAGGGAACAACGGGAACAAAATGTAATAAAGCACAGTCATTCCCCTCCAACGTCCTTATAATTTTTAATTCAAAACACTGTACTTCTTAAGTTTAAAAATGCAGTGTTCACATGCTATGTTTTTGTAATGTGGAGTATGGATTTTTTAAGCAGGTAGGTGGATTAGCACAAAAATGTGCAATCATTTTATCCTCCATACTCAAGAAAACTGACCTCAAACAACTTAAAACTGTTTAACATTTTGCAGTTAACTTTGACCAGAACAGCTAACTATATAAAACAGCAGCGTTCTTATTTGGCTAAACGGGCAAACTTGTCAATAAGGACCCACCAAAGGAAAGTTATGGGCGAGAACATTTTCCAGAGATGAGCCTCTTCGCAATATCTGTTCTGCAAAAACCCTGCCATCGCAGTCTTGGGCTATGCTGCAAGATATGACCCCCCCCCTCGACAAATGGCGAGAGTATTTTAAGGCCTTTTAACCAATAAAGTCACCACCTTTGATTTCGTTGAATATAAGACATGCAAATGTAAGAATTTGCGTTTTGTAATGAAGTCATAAAACACAGCGGATGGGCATTCATTCATGCTTCTTTGTCGCCGATTATGTAACTTAAGGTTCTAACCCGTTTAATGTTATAAAAGAAAACAACACCTGCCTCAGCTAAATAACAGTTGTGCTCTTTACTAGTACAGACACCATTAATAACAAAACATTGGAATTGCACTGGATGATGAGGGTTCGGACTGTTATAATCAACTTTGAATGAGCCTCTAGGTGTAAGCCCAAGCAAAGGTTAGACATCGTTTCTTCAGTTGTAAGGAATTAACCGGTCCTGAAACGAGAAGAAATGATCGAGTTTGAGCTACAAGCGTTTCAACCAATGACGTGTAAGGTTGTTTCCTACCCCACGTAAACTGTCCCCTTCCACGACTCCCACTCACCGATTTGACAATGCTATGATATGAACTTTTCAAAAGAACTTCTCTCCATGAAACCAACAGCAGATGAGACATCGAAACAGCTTTCATTCTCATAAACCAATGTTAAAATTTCCAACCAGGAATAGATTCTATTGCCGTTACCAGCAAGAACACAGAGACACCCAGCCAATCAAGTATCGAGATTACGCCCCATAGTTTACTGGAGTTGGCCAACCCTACATGTATAAAGTGATTTCGCAAATGACACATGTACTGCTAAAGGTGCCGGCACATTCGGCAGCAATTCTGGATGAGAGACGTAATGTTTATAAACCCGGAAGCGCTTCGGTTAAGAACATAAATTTGACAGTTTAACAACTGCAAAATATCCCTTTCAGCTTTAAAAGACCTAATGCGACAAAAGAACCCAACCGAACAGTGAAAATGGTGCTCAGTATTTGACACCGCGGAATCACTGAAAGTCAGATTTACTCAGTGAATTCTACCAGTGCCAAGAACTGTTCAAACCGGAGACATTCGCGCGCGTTAGACACAAAATGTTGGAGCAACAAGTTAGATCTCCGAAGATATTTTGGATTGAACGCCCTCTTCGGATATCATGGTGCGAATTTACCCTTCGCATCTATATGCCGTTGTGAGCGATGAATGGTTCGGAATCAACGACTACTTAAGGCACCAGCACCACAAAACTTCCTCACCATCAGGAACTAGCGAGAACGGCAAACACATTTCATAATGGATTGCGACTGTTAGCAGATTAAATTTACTCAAAGATCGAAGAGATTGTAGGTCGAGGCGACGTAAGAAAATGAAATAGTGGACGTAAATAAGCGCTCAGCAGGAACAATTCGTGAGAGAATGAGGTAAAACAAAATCCAATGGTGCAAATAAAGCGAACAGAAACGAGAACGGAAACATGCGCACAGTGTTGTAAGCAAGGGCCGCAATGTATGACACCAGAAAATCCACGGCAATCGAATAAACCGTGAATTCTACCAGTGCCATTCGCCGCGGCAAGCAAAGCGTCAAAGCATGTACAGCTGTAGTGATGACGTGAACACAAAATGTGTTGACGTAGAAAGCAAATAGTGCCGCAAGACATACCAGATGGCCCACGGGCAGACAAAAAAATTCGAACATACTTGCAAAAGATAGTTCCCATACTTCCCAAAACGAAGGCAGCTCTAATTTAGTCAAGTTCCTTTTATGCCGACAAATAAATGAACGTGCATTAAACTGAAGTAGGGTCATGACAAATAAAACTAAAGTGCTTTGTGACAACTAGCTTTGAAAATTGTTAAGCAAAATAAATAAGCGAATAACGCGAAACGTCGTGTACACAAATGATTGGGTGATAGCGGTCATCGCGGCGGCATCGCCAGGAGACACACACGCGTCATCTGGAATGATCACTTGATTTTACAGGAGCAGATAGAAGTTCAGCATGCGCCCACCCAGCCTTTAATGAGGGGAGGGGCTCGAATTTCTGAGGATGTGGACCTTTTACCTACAAAACAGCCGAAGGACTAAAATAAAAACGGGGTACCACGTCCAGAGCTGTGAATTGTGCGTTCGCACCTTTTTATTGGACTTTTTGTTTCTCTGAGGCGGACCTTTTTGATCACTCCGCTAAATGGGGGGGGGGGCGCATGTTCAGGGGACTGTTCCAAAAAATGACTTGAGTTCATTTTTTCTAAAGTTTAAGATTTGTCTTAAATTCCAAACTTTGAAACTTCCACATTCGGCAAGTTAGTCGAAATTAGGACAAAACTTGTGTCAAAGACTTAAATCAAACTTAAAATCTCTTTCTTGAATTGGTTTTGATACAACTTCAACTTTTATATTAAAATTTAAGATTTGTCTTAGCTAAGTCAGTTTTGCTGGAACGGGCCCCTGTGTTATAGTTTTGTGGTGCCTATGGGACACACAGATACGAGGTAGCATTATTTCAAAATGGGTTGCCACCTTACCACAAACTAGAGTGTCTGGGTTAGAATGCTCGTAACGGGTATGCGTACGCATCGATTTCCACTATCCGTCAATACTCTTAAACCTACCACATGGTGCTGCTGGCACGTAAGGTTTCACCCGTTCTCTTTCTGTGGTTGTCAGCAATTGGCGGCCAGTCTCTTTTCAGATGCCTGTAATTAATTAGCACGAAGTTGATCATTAACGAGTATTTAACCAAATCCAGGTGTCAGCAAGTACGCCAATAGATTTCGTGAAGTGGCACAAGCAAAGATATTATACAAATCTTTGGCCCAAGTGAGACGAAAGCCTCGCTTTGGGTCATTGTCAATGGCAGAACGAAAGCGAACCAATCAAATGCACGAATGGCTGCTCATCATGTTCAAAGGAGCGTTCGATTAAACCACGTGCTCTTCTCGAAACATATGTCATCTCTCTAAGGCTTGCGCGATCTTACTCCTCTCGCAAGAAAGCGCTCTAAAAATCGCAGCCCAGCCTCACTGAGTGAAAACAATCAGGGTTCCGGGAACATGGGTCCTAACACCAAAAATGCATGCATTCAGGGCAGCGTTCCGTAGAGCAGTTTTCTTGCGAGAACAGCGAGATCATGTCCATGCGAGACATTGCCGCGTATGATAATCAAAACACGTGACCACACTAGCATCCCTCACGAGTGTCTTAGGCAAACGAACTGACAGGAGGTAATTACACGGGACCTTTCTCAAACGAGTGCCCTGATGCTGATAACTGCTTTACTCTTAATCAACATGACATTGGAAGGGGGGGGGGGTGGCTTTCTTCTTTAACGCCACACAGTGAACATCGAGTGACCAACTGACGTCACACATTGTCACCGGGGAGAATGCTGTCCCAGAAAGAAACATAAAACGAAATCGCCACAGGAGTTGGCAATTTGAAGTGACCGAACAATAGCAGCAATTATCCTTCCATAAATAATCAATAACAGCCCACCTATTCCGCAGTGGATTCGAGAGTAGAGCTGAAAAGATCACGTCATGAACGCTTGAGAATAAATAATTTAACAATTCTAATTTGCAAACAGAGCTTTAGGAAAGTTACGATCAATTTGCGTCAACGCAGGTAGTTCACGTTTTATCAGGAAAGTAGAAGCGAGATCTCTGCGTCCAACAGAACTTACAGCAACTGCTCCAAATCATGTCCGAAACTTAGGATTCACGTGATGAAGCACTCAATACATATCACTGGCATTTAATCATTCCTAATTCTTTAAGTAACGAGTCAGCACATTTAAATTTCCCGGTGCCAGGAAACAGGTGTGCACTTCAGTCTTTATTTGTGGCCAATGGAAACAGTAGTCATGCTAAAATGTGTAACCGACAATAAATTTACCAACGCCAGTCTATTTCCATCGCACTTCAGATAAACACATTTAGCAATGCTCGACCAGCCCAAGCTATAACTTAAGATGTAGGCACCTTTGGTAATCAGCTTTTGAAGTTATTGCATGATGTGAGCTATAATCCCGCAACAGAAACGCGCGGTAATCTTCGACTGGCGGCCATCTTGAAGTGTCTTCAGTATCTGATTAATTCAGACCAGTTGACCACGCCTTCAATTTGCGAGCAATAAATTGTATTTGTCGCACCTATTCGTGAAAGAAAATCTACAATTCTTACAATTCCTTTACCTAATTATTACCTTTTTCATGACTTCTGCACAACTTCATTCCAGGCCACTCCCGCGTCACGGCAGTATCACGCACTGCTGAGCAGTATCAACACCTGCCCGTACATTTCTCACAGTGCTGATCGAACTGGCCTGAAAGTAGACAACAAATTCTCAATTTCCCGTACGCGTATTGCCCGTTTTGAATTGTGTATTACTGAAGGGTGCAAGGCAGTCATTCCCATGGATTTCCGAAGCATAGGCAAAACCCAGTGAATCGCACTCTAGAACCATTGAATCGTTAATCACGTAGATGCGCGATTATCGCGGAACCATTGGTACGAACCACACGAAAGAAATCATTTATCATGATTTTTGTACATTCATATAATCCAGAGAATTCGAACGTATGATCAGATGTTTCGAGCGATGATTCAGTGATTTTGGCGCGTGAATCGCGCGAAGTTCTTGTTCTTACCACAAGGATGACTTATCCATTCCAAGAAAAACGAGCTGACGGTCGGAATATAGCTTGTACATCGACTATCCAAAAAAGATAGAAGGAATTTGTAAAGGGTTGGTCATGACTTTCGTTCATTCGTATTATCCTGAGGATTTGTCCGTGTGATCATAATGATTCAGTGATTTTGGCATTTGATTCGGGCGAAATTCTCGTTCTTTCCAGGAGGTCGACAGTTACATTAAAAACGAGGGATTGACGGCCAGATTATACATATAGCTTGTAAATCGAATATTCAAAAACATCAGAAAATAGAAAGGGAAAATGGTACCCAAGATCAACGACAGTGAATGGCGGGTGCGGTAGTTACAGAACAGTCTTCAGCCAGAGGCGCGAATGTGTAGCAATGCGCGTTATTGTTAACTTTTCCGACCACGTTTATTCGATTCGAATGGATGTAACAATACTGCAATAATAGCCAACTCTGAAGTTACATAACCTACACGCACTCAACTGAAATAAAAGTTATATGGAATCTATTTTCTTTCATTGTATAATACGCCCGAAGCCATTTTGCCTTCGCCGATTTCCCGCTCAATACGGTTGGCACAGCCTAACTACATAGGTGAAACCTGTTTTAGAGATCTGGATATAGACTTCCCGTAAAACTAACTGTTTTTCTGACCTCGTAGGGATTATGGATCAAACTCTGAAAGGAGCAAGTTGAATTTCATCAATCATTCTAGCGCCTGTAATAAATAACGATGTAAATGACAGACAGATTATGAAATATTCACCAATATGGCCGACGAAACCAGAAAGCTTGGTGCGAAAAATTATTCCCAACTTGACTTTTCTACACGTTACAAGAGACTAGTTTTGTAACCTCTCAACTGGTTTTAAGTCAAAACAAACTAGCTTGATACGAAATACTAACACTTGTAACGCGGTAGCCAGCTTCCACTAACGACTATTACGTGGACATTCGTGTGAACGGTCGGCAGCGTCAGAACACACACGTCTTAATATTGTAAAGCATCAATGACTCGGATGGCAGATACCCTCACCAGGGCGCTGGGGGTAGAGTGTGGAATTTATAAAAACGTAATATCTTACACAGTGAATAAATTGTAAATTTCCCATTTGAGCGAGCCAACACTCCTGGCACCAGTTATTCTTGTAGCGGAGCGAATACTTGCACGGACAGAATAGGAAAACGACAGCTGAGCTGACCAACCAAAAATCTCTCCATAGTTGTCGGTGCAATTTAGACTGTTCCTCTGAGAACACGCAGCTTGAGGTTATATATTGTACATTTAAAAGTTCGGCGTAATTTTGCACAGTTGTGCAAGATGGTTTCAGCCGAGTGCAAGAACAAAAGACCTCACAAAAACATATCCGTGCCTGCAGTTTTGTGTTCCATTCGAAATTTGAGTCACAATGCAAATGAGCAAGATCTTATAGCCCAGTTCGATTTTACCTGGCCTTTGAATCCAAAATATACGACATGTAACGTAAAGCACATAATACTGGGCGCCATACTAAAGTTATACAGAGAGTAGCGAGAGGACGCAGTAGGCTTCTAGGATTGACAAGATGAATCATGTTCCACTATTTAGTTTCAGGCAATACTGCTTTAGAAGGGGGCAGTCAGCACTGGCTTCACAATTGCTCATCAGAAGATTAACAAAACGCTAACTGTTTTTAGACTAGGAGTGCAAATGTCCACTGGAAATATTCCTTTGGCATATTTATTCATACGTTGAAAAAAATGAGAATCGGGTCAATGGATTCAAATCACAAAGCTCAGCACGAGCTCCCACGAATCTAGGCAAGGCATGTTACCACAGCGCATTGCTCGCAGACACACGAATTTCGACGAAGCCTATCGACAGAACCTAGCATTCATATGTTTGTGGGAGAGACACACCCATGAAGTAATCATTCACTTTTACCTATCATCCAAACACGAACAGGTGAAACAAGCCTAGAACTCCAACCCAATTGACACTGGATTACTCACCCTTTACCTACCACTTTCGCTAGCCAACCAGATGATATACTTCTTATCAAAACGGAAATCTCTGCCAGCAATGAAAATTCGATTGAATCGGACGCCATATTGCCTAGCTACCCGCACGCATGTTGCGTACATCTAGAAATTTTACGTAATCATTTATCGATATTTTTCTGTTACCTAACTCGTCAGTTCCATCTTTCTGTACCAGAATCGTCCTTCATGGCACGTAATTTCACAACTCTAGGGTTACCTTTGCATCCACGTTGAGCCCAAAGCCGTAGGAATGCAGCGTGGTACGCTGGTTTCGCAACCACGTGTGATCTCCGTGCGCCGCGTTCCTTGGCTGGGCTTCGACTGCTTAATACAGTGGCCCAGCCCAGCCAGTAGCGTTAGCTCGCACTGGACTGACCCGCATTGTGTGTTTCAAAGGCTGTGCATACTTTCCTCGCGCACACAATCAATTGAAAGGATCTATTTGTGCTCGGCTCTCAATAGAACTCTTACGGCTTATTGTTCATGTTTGCACGTCACAAAAGAACTCGTCTACGTGAGGCTTATAACTTGGTACAATTAAGAGAACCCAACGGGAGGGCCGCAACAAGTTATTACACACTGGGCTTGTGAAAGCGTACCCGAATCTCTTTCGTAATCACGCAACTCCAATTTACAAATGTTGCTTTATTGTGGAGCTTGTTACGTGAAATAGCCCCGGCAATTTGCGTTAATCGTAGCTTCTGACGTGGGGTTAAGACCGGGGTCGGGTCGGGTTCTCACAGTCACACGCTATGGCGAATGCACACCATACTTGTACAAATAACAAAACTTGGAATGGCCGGCGCTGTACTTGCCCTCGTTCCGCATTTGAAGCCAATTCCATATTTCCGCGTGCATCTTCAACATGGGCGGTTAGTTACAACTGATCAGTGTGAAACAATTCTCGCAAATATCTTCTTTGAATTTAGTTTTGTTATGTTCCGCCTGTCAGCTGTTTTAGGACCCCCGTTGATGTACATCAAAATGGGACATAACTCAGATGCATTACTAACGAGCTATGGGTGGACAATTAAGACATCCACCCACTAGTTACGGACTCGCAAAATGTGGAAGCTTGTAGCGATAGCCCTTGAAAGGGTCACTAGTTCGCGACGTTTTGTACGGTTCTAGAAGCACATGCACCACCCTTTTTAGCGATTAGACCCTTTCGTAGGATTTTTTTGAACGACTGTCCAAAACTCGTACAACGTACGGTAAGATAAGATACCAAATTCTTAAGAATGAGAACATCTTTTTGCAGCTTAACCCTTTGAGAGTGGTAGCTAGGGGAACTTGTTAGAAGAAACTCATTCGTCTGCGCCGTCCGTCTAGTTATGTAATTTAACGCTTATAAAGGAATGCTTCTAACCACGAATGCTGCAGCACTGCATGCCAATATTTGTTCCAGTGGTGTACTTTGAGATGAACCCTGCCGTAAGTACCTACTGGCACAGCGCCACCTAAGAGAGAGATGTAGCCGTCGTTGCACTGGGGAATGGTCTATCTTCCCGTGATACGGATATTGACGTTCTAAGAGTATAAGGCTTCATTTGCATTCCGTACCCTGCTCTGATGGAAACTAATGTACAACAGCGTACCGGGACAGGTTCAAAATTTATAATGAATAGCACCTTGTACCCAGGTCCAGTCCCTGTGTTGTCTGTTAGTTAATTGTCCAAACCACAAGACGCAGCACGGGCGGGACAAATAAACCCCAGTAAGATACTCCGATACTCCTGTAAAAGCAAATCCACTGAAAAGGTATTTTTGCCTCCTCCAATGACTACCCGAGTTTTCAACAAAAAATCAGATTAACGCAAACAAACCTACAATAACATGAAACTATGGACTTGCCGAGATCAGCACGTACTGACGGAGATGACCTCTATAACATTTTGGTTGAGATGGCAACAACAAAAGCAACTCTTACGGCGTTAAATCACCGATGAGCCAAGTAGACCGTGATGTGTCCGCAATTTAGATGTAGGAGGTTGACCTAAGATTGACATGTGAGTCGGTTACGAAGCATTGTGTTTCGATCCTGAGACGTGGGCAAGTGAAATTAAGTCAAGCCGAAAAAACACATGCACAAGAAACGGCGTCGGATCTAACTACACTGTAGGGCTCCTAATAATCTCCAGTTGGCGAACTTATTTCAACGACCACTGAGCGCAGTCTATTTAACCGTGACTTGTATACATGCGTTGACCTGTAGAAATGCATGGGAGGTATATATTGCACTTTCTGCGCCCCATTGTCTGATAACCTTAATTTGAGAGTACGGGCTAAAAGTACAGGCGACATCTAAAGAGATGTTATACACCCAACAAGCGATCAAATGAACTACATGTAACTTTCGATTCAGATCTCCTGTCACTATAAAATTGACCTCGGGCTTGGGAAAACTTACATTTCTTATTGCATAAGAATGACACGCCATTACAAGCCAACTTTAGACCCTTGTTTCGAAGCAATGCCAAGATGACGTCATTTCTCTCCAAGCCCAAATTCACCTCTAATTTGACAAATGGAAATTTTGAGACCTGTTCATAACTGTGAATGGTATACATAAAAACCTAGATTTTGCGACGAAAGGCACATTTTTATTTTAAAAAGTGAAAATTGTCTCGGCACAAGAATCCATAGCTGTTTGGAAGGCTCAGTTCATTTCCATCTTCTTTCGATGGTTTAAACGTCGAATATATTGCTCGTGAAAACATCAAAGTCATTTCATATCCTAAAATATAAATATCAAATTTATTGGGGTGATTTGCACAGTTATTTTTGAAAGTGAATCCTTGCTTTTGGGAAGACTGAACACAAAGAAATGCGGATTTACCGTAAGTGGTCTTGGTTGTGGTGAGACTACCCTCTTATTTTTATGAGTCACTGTCGAAAAATCCTAGAAAACTCTTCAACTGTGCAGACGCACCTCTAATGTAAGTCAGAAATCCCGGAGTCGCAAATGCATCGTCTACAACATTCATTCGGCAAATATATTTCGATGAGAAAGGCCATAAACTATAGGCTATTCTACTGGGAAGACCGATAATCTCTATCCACTCAGGATAACTGGCATCCGTTGCATGAAACAATCTCATACGATCCTTAAAATTTTAGCGCAATCGCGGATTACTGCAAATGCTAATTGTCTTTCTTCAGCTAGTCTGTCTTCGATGTTAAATCAAGCAAAGCCACTACTTTAAAAATAATTTAGGTCTATATCATAAGGGAAAGATGAACTCGTGATCAAGACAAAGAGGTGGAAAAACTAGTATTTGTACGTAAACAAATAAAGAAAAAATTGGACAGTCTTAGGGATAGCAGTGTTTATTGAAAGGGAAACATGAAGGAGTTCTGGTTATTTTTTTAATAACAGTTTCCCCGTGATCTTCTCTGTAAATCATTACAACACAACCTGGGGGTCGTGCCGTGACGCCTCGCCATCATTAGTAGGCTGCATGGAACATTCATTAGAATGTACAGGTTTCTCCTGTTTTTACACTGGATGAGTTTCGGAATAATAAAAAGACAATACCAAAATCGGAATAATTCATCAATTTTTCTCGTGATCGTACCTGCATTTTTTAACCAATTTCTATCGGTCTCTTTCATAGGCAGCCATTCTGTGATTCTCCAGGAGAAAATGAAAAAAAAAAAACAATTAAAACATAAACTTCTTTCTGAGCCGGATTTTTATTCGAAAAGCAATGGATGTAATTTTCAAATACTTCGGGCTAATTTGGTGCACCAAATTTTCGTTTCACGAATGTTCATAATCATAGCTAAAGAAGCACAAACAAGCGCCAGTCTTGGAAAGTGACGTACACGAAAAGTCCGTGTGCGAAGTGGTGCTTTCGCAGCAACTAGGTCAAGGAAACTCTAAAGACGAGTCCAAATGTATGGAGTGAATTAAAATGATGTAACGTCTTAATACTTACCGTGTGGCCCATCTTATATTTCAGCAGTCTACGGAGTTCACATTCTAGTCCAAACGTATCACAGGGAAATTTAAGCAATGGTTACGTACTCTGGTAACTCTCCAAGGATAATTTGACAACCAGTTTAAGAAACTAAACACACCCTTCTCATGTACAAATGCGTTATCTTGGTCAAGCGGGAGAAAACACCTGTCTGCCCAAGGCGAAAACAACAACGGGTGGGAACTGAAACCACTTCCATCGTTCACAAAACAAAGTGCTGGAGAAAAGTCCCCCGGATTTCATAGTTGCGAACCCACCTGAAAGGTCACGTGCATTTTCTAACATAATAATCGCGAAAAATTTTAATAACTCCTCAGAAAAGTGTGTAAATTTGGCAATCAAATGTCAATGACCTCAAAATGTCTGTGAAAAATTTCAAAACTACATGAATCTCATCTTGTCTAAAATTCTAAATTCAAAACTGACCCGTTATTCACAGACCTGAAATAATTTGCGTGTGCAGATCCTGTACGACAATATCCGGCAATTTTTTTACTCTGTTACACCATTGGTAAAAATTTTGGACTTTAGGTACATTTGGTATTGACGATCGTCGTTTTTGATATCGTCTTTTTACAATTTACAGCTCCTATTGGTTCAATGAATTCATATCGTCTGTTACTGCAACGGCCTTTAACATGCGTGAATTTATTCATAAAACTTCTCTACCCTCAATCGCCACTGAATTCACCTATGTTGGCATCTACAGTACACGTCATATACACGTCGTAGAATTAAATTTCAAACACCTAAAAATAATTTTTTCACATAATTTACTAAACCTAACTTGAATCCGATTCAATAATGACAGGAAACTAGTCGCTGTGAGTATTTTTAGCTGAGGACAAAATTCCTCTTCAGATTTTACGATCGTACGTTCCTTTAACAAGTTTTAAGAAGAAGTTGCGAATTCAACTTGTTTTCACGATAACTAGCGATAATGCATTCGAACGCGGTACGCTAGCGATCGATATGTTATTACAGAAAACAGCCACGCTTTATAATTTATAATATTCGTATTGATCAGTACAGAATGGACCACAGCTGTTACGCAATGCCGCTACATTCGTATTTGGCGACAAGAACCTACTGCTAATATCTTGCAAATGATACATTCAGTGAGAGAGATTAGTGATTCATAAATTTTGACGGAAATTAATTACGCGCTGGAAATTACTTTTGCTACCAATAAAGACCCGATTGTGTGTGTGCTAATCTTCGAGTATCACCAGTCTATTAATTGACGAAATTGTTGAATCTCTTTGCATGAGTTTGCAATAAAACTGACAAAGTCCTCTGCAAGAAAAAAATTCAAAATAAGAGAATTTTTATGGTACTGATCAACACCGAGCCGGGTTATTCATTGAAGTAATAAGAACTATACTCCACAAACCCGGCAGTATATCCGCCTCGTGACCAAGGAATGGCTCCCGTCTTCTAAAATTTGAGGCCAAATTTTGCGAAAATAATTACGGCGTAGGAGCAGAACTGTAAAATGCGGTGGCTATGCGTGGGAGCAGAACTGTAAAATGCGGTGGCTATTGAACACATCTGACGTGCCGGTGTGTGCAGCTCAGATTCCCAGAGCCCCCAAAATGTTTAGTTTTATTCGCCCTTGGATCCGCAGAAACATTTAAGGCCCAGGCACTGACTCAACACAGAATAGCACAATCCTGTCCAATAAACAACATGACGTCACAAAACTAATGAAATCATATCCATCTCTTTCTGTACTTGCATTCTTTCGATTTTTAGACTTTTAGTTGTCACTCGTGTTCCCTAACTTGCTTAATAGCCTTGTAAACCATGCTCTTGCGACAAAAGGCAGCTTTATTCACTCGAACATTTGCTCTTATTACAATGTTCGTATCACTGCACATGTTTGAATTAAAATTAGTTACTGCCGTAAAGCTCATGGAACTGACCTGGCGGCTGCGCGTTCTTGCCGGCTGAAAAAAATCCGCCGTAACAAGAAACCTAATGAGCTGAGACAAGAACGAACGGCAAGCCTTGAAAACATTAAAAATATGAGTAGGTGACAAATAAGACCGGTTTTAAAACATGTTGGTGGCCTAAATCAGACTCTGAACATAATTTCCACTGACAGAAGGCTATGATCGAGTGTCCCTAGAAACGACTCCCTTAATTCCTTTTTATCATGCGATTCATATTATTTCTCGCCTGAGATAGATTGATATTACACGACCACTGACAATTCTGTACTATTGGCAAAAAACATAGTATGGCGACTGCTGTTAGGAGGCGCTGTTGACAGGTGTAGTATCTCTATCCATTCAACGAATTCAGACGACAGAGGTCGATAACATGTTCGAGAAGTGACCAATAAATCTAAAGACAATAAATCTAAAGATGGCACTGAATAGTTAGGCTGCGGCTGCGGCCAATTTGCACTCCCGAAATATTAAAATTTTGGGGTAGGCCAAGTTTGGGGGCATTTTGTAGGTAGACACTGCATGTAGGCTCAGTGAATGTGATTTGTTTGTATTTGTGAACATGCTGAGAATGAAAAAAGGCCACTTTCTCGGCTGTAGCTGCACTCTTCTTCAAGAGGTTGACCTCCTGTTGCAATTGTGCATGGCTGTGTAGCAACTGAGAAATTGGCCGCGATTTCATGTAGCCCTCAAACAACCCAGATTAGCAAAATATCTAGTTGGTTGACAATACTTTTCGACCACATTTTTGGAATCGGTAGGAAATTTGCTTTTGCAATCTAATGTTTGCTTTAGTCGAGCATCGACAGGGAAATGGTGATTTTGGGGTGAAAAGTGCCGATTTTGTATTTTTTGTCTTCATTTTTCTCAGTTCAGCTTGGTTTCCACTGGGAGTGAAAGGGTCAAAAATACAAGAGAGTACAAAGTGTCTGTGCTCATCTGTAGGGCTTGTGATGTGAAATGACTCAAAATTTTTCTTTATTTGCATGCAGTTTTTGACAGAGTGAAGAAAGGGTGAAGATTCCATTGACGTGTGTTCTGATAGTCAAATCCCTGTGAGAACTGTTCAGTGCCTCCAAAGGAGACCGATCCGTCGGACATATCAGTTACATGTATGTGTATTGTACCTCGCCAGAGCAATGATGTCCTCGAGCTGGGCCTCCGTTCATATTCAACTTGATCTGGTTGTTTGGATAGGGCCATGTTGGTATGTATGGTGATAATATTTATAATGATAATGACACCATTATTATTACTATTATCATCATAATTATTATTATAATTTTGATGATGTTATTATTATATTGATAATTATACTATCATAAGGATAACTTTTTCATCAACCCACAGAAGAGTAATGTAATACAAATGATTGGAAATTTGATTTGGCATGGAGATACACTAGCAAATGAAAACTGTCGCAAGGGGGCGGCACAACATTTTCTGAGAAACCACTCGCTCAACTCCTAACAACGGTGTTTCATACAGGTTTTTCAGGGTCTCATTGGCGGTAAAGGACTGTCCCAGGCGGTTCCCAAGACTGTGCAACACCGACGGCAGGATGTCGGGGACTGCCAGTGATCTTCCGCCACCCCTGACAGTAATCCTGCTCCGCTGACCATTCTACACCCATCCTCGCCGGACCTCCATAAGTCTGCCATGGGTCATAGAAGTGTTGTCATCTCTGTGTCACTTATTACTATGGTGTACTGAGACAAAACACGTTTTCTCTTTAATATTGTGTATGTCACGTTGCTCTGTTTTCTTATAGTTTTTGGGTACAACGTACACCAAGAGAACACTGCTTTTTGTTTAAGACAAATGCGTTGAATCTGACTTAATCACGCAGACTTTATTCCCTACAGTAGTGGTATCAATCAGCCTAATTTAATTGACTAATAAGTTCGACCCATTCATGGTCATATAAATTATCAAACACTTTTTCCTATTACGATGGAAAATTGTTTCGGAAAACAAAGATGGCTAATATGGAGTTTGGACTCTTTTCTGTTGTGTTCATTCGCCTAGAACTTGACGAATTCCACATTTCAATCTTAAAAAGATGACTTCGATTATTTATGCTAAATCAATGTGATTGTGATCCTAGTGCTGGCCAAAAGTAGGAAATAGCCAGCAATAAAGTTATGCAAATGTAATTAATAAACGTAATTATACAAATCGAGCACGTTTGAGTCCCAATGAGTGTTTTGTAATTCTTTTCTTCCTTTTCCTCCGTGTATACTTCCTTGATAACATCGTGTTAATTTCACCCATATCTGTTATGTATTAGGAATTACTGTTATTTTAGTGTAGATACGTAGTTTCGGCTACGCAACCCCAGCCGTATCCACGGATATAATATTTGAATGAAGGAACGTGACGTAAACGCAACAATTAACTCTTTCAGCGAGAATTTCTTCAAACTCTTTACAAGAAGAATCATAACAGGAATTACTTTTCTTAAAGGCTCTGGTTTTAGGCCAATTCAACACAAGAAAACAAAGAACAGGCGCTTTAGAGAAGGAAAGAAGTCCTGAACACATTTTCTTTGTTCAAAACATCATCATCGGAAACTACACGTCAAAAAGACGAGCGCTTATTATTTGTTTGCTTGGGTTTTATTGAAGGAATTCTCGAGTGATTCTTTTTCGCCATCACACAACAATTTTCAAAAATAAACAGCTAATAATCCATGTACATACAAATACCGTCTCGTTATCGCAACCAAGAATTTATAAAATACTGCTGAAACTTGTAGTAAGTCTGATTCAATTGATTTTAAAAACGCAAATTTCCATAATGCTGCAATTTGCAAAAAATCTCTAATTTAGTTTAGTACTCTTCTAGTTCATAAGCTCAAACAAATGAATGCGTTCATTCATTGCGTTGGAAACGCCGAAAGAATATTTGTTTCCTAGGCACAAGTGAATGACTCAGAGTGAATTCACCTAAAAAGTTAGTCTTCACTGGTTCCTCAATTTGACTATTTTCCAGAATACCAGAAGGCCTATGAAAAATAATTCGATGCAAATTTGCATCCAAAAACATTTTTTATGACTGTCTTTCGATGATTAGAGATAAGATCCACAACATTTGTAGCGTTGGCTATACCGATTTTATCATGACCACTATAAACCAGCCTATATTCAAGAAACAGAACTTTTGAATCTGACAACTTACATGTACCGCTATTAATTTGTCCCATTCTTTTCCTTAATGAAATAAAGGGGTTGTTTCTGATTTAGCAAAGAACTAACAATTACTTGTTTGTTAACGCCATGGTAGGCGTAGAAAATGACACTCTGTGACGAGGAATCTTACAGAGCCTGACGCCAAACAATAACGAACTGTCAGTTGTTTAGAAGCAAATGAATATCTTGAATTTTGCTGAGGACCAATGTGAGCCCTAATTTCTTAACGGTAAGAGTCTAAATCAATAGTTGATTTCTGTAATGAAAGACCGATTTATAGCCGTAGTGAAGGTAGCCTTGTGGCGGCCACGCTACTCTGGTACACGCGGTAGAGTTATATAACCTACATCTAGCGCGGGTACCAGCATATTAGGGGTTTCTTAGTCTGTCGTCGAACGGGTCTCTCTATTACTAAACCCATCTGACAAACAAATGAAAGAGAAATTCAGAAAGTGTACAGCTTTAAAAAGGCAGGAACTTTAAAAAAAAACGAATTTTGAATACTTTATCTCGACACTTGGAAAGCCTTACCCACAATTCCCCTGTGACATTTCCACTGCCTTTAACAAACATACGACATATTCACGAGACGTGTTGCGAAAGGACATGTTTCAACGCATACCTTTTTATGACCTCCCTATACTGTACATGTATTCATCTAAAACAAAAAAAAATTCAAATCCACCAAATACATTAACTGAAAGTGCCCCATGCCCATAAAAGGCAACAACGAAGCTTTCATCTTCCTTTTTGTATGTCCATGCATATATATGTACACGTATATGTATGTGTGTGTGCGTGCGTGTGTGTGTGTGTGTGTGTGTGTGTGTGTGTGTGTGTGTGTGTGTGTGTGTGTGTGCTTATGTGCGTACACCAATCTTGTCAGTTATGAAGCTGATACGAACAGCTAATTAGACCCTAATTGGTTCCGTCTTTCGTCTCGTGCGCAGTCCGTGTTGTTCAAAAATGGACATTCACAACGCGATAGCACAGCGATGCTAAATACGAGTGCATCTCGCATGGTAAAACAACAAAGAAGTTCCATTATAGCGTAGTATGTGAGACCTCATTTCACTAGTCACTCACAATCACCAAAAAAAAGAACGCGCATATCTAATTTAGGAAATACCACACTTCATCTTGTGACGTCCCGCTTCACACATGTCGAGTTTCTGATGTTTTGATTTAATTTTTGCAACGGAAACATAACGTTGAGTAGTGAGCCTGAGCAAGTTGGGCCAAAGATACAATAAAATGTTTGGTTCGGCACTCGTGTTGATTTGCGTGGCAACACCGTGTCCAAAAGGTACATGTAACTCAAAACTGTTAGAATTACGGCTCCCTAAACCGTTTCATCTGGAGGTTTTGACCCGTCTAGGACTTTAATAAGGATGTACTCAATTTCAGCGATCATAAACCAACAGTGACCATGTCAAACGAAGTTAGAGCTTCCAGATATCAGAAAGAAAAGGGTTGAACTTAACACGTTATAGTTTTATCGGAGTCAAAGCCGACACAGAGGTTGACTGAGAACAGAAGACACAAAAGTTGCCATTGGTTGGGAACAGATGGTCGTGGCTCATACTTTAGGGTCTTTGAACTTTTAATTTCTTTTCAACCACAAAACAACAAACGGCTTTGTCAAATTACGTTTTGTATACTATCAAAGCGATTATCAAACAGTGCCCTCTGGTGCCAGTGGTGGCTATGTATATTAACGACATGTGCGCGTGCGCCTGCGGAGAGGGGAATGAACTTCGTGTTGCAAGAATTTGACACGAGTCAAAGTAGTCGGAATTATGCATGAATTCAATTTGTGCAATCAGCAAAGTTGGCTAACACGCACACACCGTCAAATATAAGCCGCTAATTGCTACCGTACGCAACACCGCTATGAATCATGCTATCGACTGATGTACACAATCATATATGTACACGTTATCTTTCACGAACGCGATCCAAAAATGGATAAAAACACAACAGTTGCATAGCAATCATACAAGCCAAGTCTGACTTTAAATATTTTAGGATTGATGAGAACATAAATCGTCAGCACCCCGAATAACATTGCATAATGGCTGGTTGCTACTCGCCATAGAGCGAGAAAGAGGTTGTTGAAAATTTGAAAAGTCTGTTGAATCTATCGACAGTTTAAGTTTTGTTAATTAATAAATTACCTAGTGCTAATATTAATAGCAAAACTGCATTACAAGGAAAATTTTGCTACAAAATGACACTTTTAAGCTGAACATCCTTACCAAATGAGTAACTAACGGAATGATCTAAAATAAAACATTATCAAAGGCATAACTTGATTGTCTTCTTGCTATTTTTTCTCCATGCTGATCAATATGAATGTATTGAAATATATCTGGCTCACTGTGAAATAAAAATCAAGCACGTGTTCATAAAATGCGCGTCTCATCGGCTGGATCACTTCTTGTTATGATAATTAAATGTTTGAATTTACATATAATACACGCTAAAATCTCTTTTAACCAAAAATGACACCACGCAAATTATGCCCTACTTTGCATGTCTGTGATGAATTAACACCGTTAAGATTTTATTACAAGGCGTCCTCCTTAAAATTTCGTCTTCCGGTAAGAACTTTTTACTTGGTGTTTAGACTGAAAGAAATTTCTAAGCGGCGGGTCCATCGAACTTAATGAGCTTGCTCACAAGGATAAACTAAGTGCAATTTCCTTTCAGAACCAAAGGATCTGACATAACAAAATATTTTGAGATCAGCCACGGTAAATGGTTAAGACCAAAAGTTCGTTCTTAACAGAGGAGAGTCCAATCTGTAGGTCTAAGTCATTGCATCACGAATGATAAAAAACAACTGCTACTGTAAAACAAGAACTAAGGTTAAACAGTGAAATGTCCATGGCATTAGATAAAATTATGCCCTATTATACGAAAGTGCTCGATCTCCAACACATTGAAGTAGAGAAGTTTGCCCTTCGGCAGATTTCGAGCTCAGTGTTTCAAATGTGTAGTTACATTACACCAATAGAAAAAGTCAAATAACTGTCGAATGTTTACTTTTGCTTAATACAAGTTTCCAAATGGTATAAAAGTTTACACGACATTTTCAACGCCACGAGCGTCCCATGAAAGGGAATGATTAACAACCATTTTATGTAGGCTTTAACTTGGTCCGCGAAATACGCTCTGTCAAAGCAAGACTCGTTTTGCCGCTTGGACAAAACAACAGGGACAATTTTTCCTAATTTGAGAAAGTTGCAGATATTTATCTCTCGATAGATAACTCACCTCCAAACTAAAATGAGCCCCATCTCAACACCTATCAGTAACACGCCTTTTCTGAAAACGACTTGCATTCTCCTAAATAGTCCCATGAGTGTTGGCCTGACTGAATACCAACCAGCACTAAGATTTCTGTACCGTATTAACCAGTCCGCGGCAGTAACAACTCGCGCCATATAATTATCTACTGGGATTCCTAAGCAATTACATAAAGATTTCCTATGATGTTTCCATAGTAACCTCTCCGAAGTTACGTAATTCGCGACAGTCTTGTATACATTAATGTACGGGTGTTCACGAAAGCTGCCTCCACGCCGTTTTTGTCACCTGGTGGTGACACCTGGCGCTCATTCCTGCGATGCAACTGCTACCGTACTGCCTCAGGGATTAGGATTTGCCTCTTTCACCAGATACAAGTACGACAGCTTCGAAAACGAACGCCAGGTTCGCTACATTCTATTTTGTTGGCCTTTGTTTTCCACTGCGTTTCGCGGTTTTGCCTTCTTTTGGAATACCAAACTACTGTCAGAAAACAAAGGCCGGTGTGTCTGTAAAAAGGGCGTAACTATGAAGTAGGCTTTGTTAATCTGTGAACTGGCGTAATCAAGCAGTATTATTATCTGATTAAAAAGAAAGTTTCGCCTACATCATGAATGCTGACAGCCCGCAAAAGTTAAAGACAAAACATTTCCTCTGGAATTTTTCAATTCAGTGGGACAGGAATTACAACTCTGCACAGCCCATTCGAGAACAATCGCTACCCCTGGTTACCCGTGTCAATACCAAGTAGACAACCTATAGCTAACCCTGGGTCACTGACCTCAAACGTAAATTTGGCAACTGACCGAGGAGATACACCAGAGCCGAATTACACACCCTTGCCGCGATAGAGCATAGTTGATTGCATTGAATTGCCGGAAATTTCCACGAGGGACATATTTTCTTTGCGACAAAAACTAACCATCCTTTCAATAAATAAAGCTAGTGGATGATCTGACTAGTAATAGCATGCCAGTTATTTTTAGGCCTACAATTAGAGTAAGACGTACAATCAGGTCGATTTACAACAGATATGTTCAAACCAAAGGCGTTTTGACGTAAGGCATGGGGATTTGTTGCTCCTGGATTCGCGCCTGGGAATAACTCTATAACATAACTCGAAATATGCACTCTTTTGACAGTCAGTCAAAGAAAACTCTAACAACTCTCAGCGTTCGTATCAAAACCTCGTGTTGAAATCGACAGTTCCATTCAGTTAGCACACATTTACACTAGATTATGAATGATGGCGTTTGTTCCAGTTACGCCGCACACACCGTGTCGCTAGTTTTCCTTGGAGACTTGATCCATGAAGATCTGACTGGGCACCGAGAGGCCATATTTCACTGGGTTTACCGTCAAGGAATTCACCTTGCGGTTTCGTCAGTGGTAGCTGTAAGATGTCTTGCGAAATTAAAAGATGTTACGAAGAAATCCCTGAAAACTAAAAAATCTATGTTTTGCATACTACCGCTGGAAACTTGCACTCGTAATTTGGCAGTATCTTCGGCACAATCTGGCATTGTTCCAGAGATTATTTTCGAATCATAAAGCCCATGTGCGCAGAATGGGTATGGCGGTGTTTATTATATATTACAGGATAAAATATGCGCAGAAATTCACAGTTGAGAGAATATAGTGACTCACTATCTTCCGTGGCCCCCATGTGTAAAGGCCTAGTTGATTTATGCATGTTGGTCTCGTTGCCTTCGCGCTGAGCGCTCCTTCCAGTTCAGCACGCAACGAGAGCACGACTCGTGTTTATTTTGTGACATGAATACTTGAATGAGTGAAAATATATAGTGGCCTGCTGGTCTCTGTATTATAAAGTGCAAGTTATTATATAGCGTGACTACGTGAATGCCAAAGTGCGCTGGTGGCTTTGTACTTTGCGGCTCCGTATGATGGAACATGGGTAAAAATAAACGGCATTGTGGTTACTCATGGATGATTCAGTGGACTTTGACCACGAGCCTTGTGATATCATCTCTACTAGTAAAGGGTAAGCTTTAACATTAGCTCGAAGTCTTTTTTAGTGCGAACGACTATCCGAGACCAGAGAACTTCGTGAAGTGCGGTCGGTGCGTATAGGACCCGGATACTCAGTAGCGTAAGCACGCAGAAGCTTGTATTAGCTACGACACCGAGTGTTGAGTCCTAGTTGAAACCAGCCAGTTGCTGTCACGTTTAGTAAGCTGAATAAAATCACTTCAGGGGTTTGGAAGGAGTGTCACCAAATGATGCCACTCGGAGGTGTCTGCTGTGATACATGCATTGTACGAGAACCACTGAACGACGACATCCTTGGCCATTGGCGTGTAGAGGTTTGATGATGTCCGGGGCGATTACTTTATGTAATGCCCCTCACTGTACTTAAATGCGTGTACCCTAGTACTAAAATAGGTAAAAATGAAACTTAAAATAGAAACTTTATTCAATTTAACTACAAACCAGTCGCAATTTCAAAACGTTTATATTAATTGGATGTCCTACGAATGTGGATGCCCCGGATACTCGCCCTGCCTCTCCCCCCTCCCCTTCTGTACGCAATTTTCCCTGACTGTCAGGGTATAAAAAAACATGTAAACGATCGCCTAAATCACTTAAATCACGTTTTTTCAGCGGACAACGATATCAGAGGATCATGACCGTTCTAGCAATTGAAACGGTTCCCCCATAATGAAAGGTGTGCACAAATGTTTGCATTTATAAAACATATTAATTCATTTAGCGTACACTGTACACTGTGTTTATTCAAACCTTGCTTGAAATCAATGCATATCCATTCAAAACTAGACATCCTCAACTTTGTAATCCGAGTTCATGAAGGAAACCGAATCATTGGTTGAGGACAGGAGCCGCACACTTTCAGAAAATCAGACTCCCAGAAGTAATGGGTGAAAAAAAATTAAAACATAAATTTTGATATTTGTAAAGGTGCACCACACAATGAATACCCTGGGGAGAGGTTGAGTTTCACATTTGGTGTGTGGCCAAAAGTTTAGACATGAACCCTACGTAGCGCTGTTGACAAACAAAGGTGAAACCATTCGAATCAGAGAGAGAGAGAGAGAGAGAGAGAGAGAGAGGGAGGGAGGGAGGGAG